>PVKY010003188.1:0-22529 GCA_004027775.1 Bradypus variegatus | reverse complement strand
AGCAAGGCCAGGAGGAGGGGCGAGTCTGGTCCCCCACCCCCCTTTCTTTAATGTGCAGAAATTAGGTGACATCTTCTTGCCCCGAGTCACAGGGCAGAAGTCAGCCAGGGCAGACAGACCCCAGACTCCAGCTCTTCACCGCCCAGGGTGGGCAGGGCCTCGCGCCCACCCGCCCTCGACCCAGAGCGCTGTCTTTCCGCGGAGGGTCAGGGGGCGGCCGGGGGCGGCAGGGGCCCCTCTTTAAACGGGGCCCGCACCCCAGGGTCAGGCGGCAAGGCCTCGGGCACGCAGGGTGCAAGGTCACCCAGGAGGACGCGCCCATAGCGAGGGGCGCGCGGCTTGAGAAGGAAACGGGGGTGAGGGGCCGCGGGCTGCTGCCAACCCCGTCCGTCCCTCTGTCCCTCCACCCCCTGCCTCCCTGGTCTCCCGGACTCAGTGCGGGGGTCAGGTCACCCCACCCCTCGGTGAGTAGGCTCCAGCGCCTGCTCCCCTTTCTCTCCGGATCCCCCCAGGAGTAGGAGGGGTCCTGGCGGGAGGCGTCTTTCCCCACCCCAGCCCTGGGCCCCAAGAGGCCTCGTCGACCCGGCGCCAGGCCCGCGTGAGGCTGGGGGCTCTGAGCCAGGCAGGGGCCAGGGGCAAAAGCCGCAGGTGGGGAGGCGGCGGCGGCGCCGGGCTTTGCGGCCCGAGAGACCCCGGGCGGACCTGGGCTCGGACCCCGGCTGGGATTCCGGTTCCCCGTCTAGTTCGGGCAGATCTCTCGCCGTCTCCTTCCCCCTCTCTCCCCCACTGTCCTCTCCCTCTCCCCCTTTCCGCGCCCCGCAGCATCGGGGTCGGGAGCCGGGGCTCTGCGCGGGAAACCGGCTCGGCTCCCCTCGCCCACCTGGCGCTGTGCCCGCGGGGTCAGGGGCTCGGTCCCGGGTCCTCACGCTCAGGGCGGGTACCAGGGGTCCGACGGCAGGGCTGTTCCGGGGACCGCCGGAGGGGAAACCCGAATTCCAGTAGTCCTCACTACCGTTTACAGGAATTTCCTCTCTCCTGGGAAGGGGCAGCCACCTGCCCACCTGCAGGCTGGAGAGTGACAGGTTTGGCCCCTTGCCTCCTGATCTTCAGTGGGAGGGATGGAAAAGAATGAACAGTAGAGACGCAGAGATGTGTATAAATGTGTGATTCAAATCATGGAACTACCATTTAATTTATGTATTTATATTACATATTGATACAATGTATCAATAGATAACATTCTATATTAACCATCATGTCATTATAGATTATATAGTATTACACATACATTAAATACAATGTAAATAGAGTATACCTTATGATAGAAATATTAGTGTAAGTACATAAATAATATATAAGAACGCATGCATATATATCACATATAAGTAATATATCTAATATATTAATATATTATTTGGTATATATTATTGCTATATAAATTATATCTGATATTATAATGTATTATATTTACAATATATAATACATAGCATACATTATAATGTTCTTATGGTATATTATTACAGTTAATATGTAAATGTAAATACATTACTATATATTATATATAGTAACATATTTATATATTTAAGTATATATTTGTAGTATATACTACAGTAAAAATTGTATAGTATATATTATATGTTAAACATACTTATATATAATAAGTAATTTAAGATAATATTTACATTAAATTATAAATCTATAATTCAAATTATAAATAATTTTCAAGAACATATATGCAATTACAGACAGAATTTTAAATTACAGTAAGGGCTATAAGAGGAAGCTTAGGCAGCAATGATGTAGAATGTGAGGGGTCTTGGAGTAAGTGGTCAAGGAAGGATTCTCCAGAGGGTGCCGTTTTGTTTTCTTCAAAAATATTGAAGATTCCGGCCCTGGGGCTGCAGGAGGGAGGGGAGGGGTGGCGCTCCAGGCAGAGGGAACAGCTGGGCTCGCACCCTGTGGTGAGAAAGCTCCCCAGGGGCTCACTTCTCGTCTGTGACATGAGGCAGTGTTACCCCCTGTGTCTGGGTGGGGTAAATATCAAATGAGATAACAGACAGGCCCGGCCTATGGTGCTGCCCTGTGTACTCGCCCGCCATCTGCAGGGCTTCAGGCCACACGAGTCCATCGGGGTCGCGGTTTCTTTCCCCTGAGAAAGGCGGCTCCACCATCAGAGGCTTCTGGGCAGTTATTTGGGGATGGCGGATCTTGCCCTCAGCGTGGGCACCCAGAAGGAGGTCCGGAAGGGGTGGTTTCAGCCCCCCATTCCTACTTACCAGGCTCTACAAAGATTTGCAAGGGGTGGAGAGCAGGGCTGCAGGACAACTTCCGGGGTGAAGAAATGTTCCACAAAGGTGCTGTCCAATAGGATCTCAACAGCCACACTCTGCTGTCCAATAGGATGGCAGCATCACTCTGTCCTGTCCAATAGGGTGCCAGTGTCCCTCCATACTGTCCAATAGGAGGTCACTACCCCGACCAGCTACTGAGCACTTTGCGGCTACCGTGCCTGAGAAACTACATTTAAAATTCCCTTAATTTTAGTTAAATGTAAATTTGCATAGCTGCGTGTGGCTGCACATTGGACGACACAGATCAGAGCATCTCCACCAGCTCAGGAGAGCCTGCCGGGTGTGCTGGGCCATGGGGAGTCAGCCCCGGCTTTGATGATCCTAGGAGACCCTCGTGGCAGGTGGGGGGACTCGAGCCTTCTCTGTCCAGCCTGGACTCCAATCCTTCCAGATTCCTCATTCCCAGGAATGCTGTGGGACATTTGGACAGCGCTAAGAGGCCCCTAGGGGAGGGGGTGGACAGGCGGGTCCTGCTCAGCAGGCCCTTGGACGCAACCCCCTCCTGCCGAGGTCCTGCCTCAGCAACAGTCAGGGTCCTGAAGAAGGGGGGCTGGAGTCGGTGAGAGACAAAGACAGACACTGTGTTGTATCTGGCACGAAGCTCAAGCCTTCCACCAAGCAGAGCAGCAGAGCTTTATTTTTATAATTCCTAGTTACCTAAGCAGAACTATTCAGGTATGCAAGCAGGAACAATTTCGATATTTTTCAGACATTGTACTTCACAGAATCCAGACAGCATGTTAAGAACAGGGCGACATTGGTTTTCCGGGACATAGCAAAACACATTATTCTTTTACAGGCTATAGAGTTTTTTACAGCATCACAGGTCTCTATTCTTATTGATCTAGTTAATGTTTATCTAGACAGGTCCCCATGAACTTTTGCTTTTAATTAACTCTTTCCACTATAGGTGGCGCAGGGATATTAAATCTTTGTACTTTAGGTGGCGTGGGTCGGAGGGGCTCAACCATGCTGCTATCTAACAATATCCATGAATAAAAATAATGCCAAGTCATTTTACTCCAGTCCCAACACGAACGAGGCCCCCAGACCCACCACCAGAACAGAACGTGGGGTTTGTGTTTCTGAACCCACCTATGAAGCTCATCTCCCTCTTTGAGGGAGAACTCTATCTCGTCTGCTGGGTTTTGAGGGTTATCACAAATACATTTCCAACCCCAACAAACCTCCACACAGGACGCCCATAAATTACTCTCTTGTTTAGGTGTTCTAGGAAGGGGAATCCTTGAAGTAGATAATGTCTGGCTAGGGGGAGTCTGGGGAAAAAGTTGTTTATCTTCTGGCACGGGCGTAGCAGGCGTTGGCGAAAAAGTCAGTGCAGCAGCAGTAGAGGTAGGCCACGTATCCTCAAATATCACATCACTGGTGATGCTTATGTCCCAGAAGAGACTCCAAGTAAACCCATAGCAGAAAAAGCAAAAGGGTTAAGAACAACAAGAGGAGAAAGATGCAGGTGCCTCAAAGACAAGGGGTGCAGAAGCCATTAGGAGCCCTTGGCCCTCCGCCTTGCGGAACGGTCACCACGACAGATGTAAGAGGGCCTTGGGCCTTGCCACTAGGCCGATTGTTGGGTCGACAAGGTGGGGCGGCTCCTGGCACCCTCCCCCATCCCCTCCTGGACAGGCTGCCGGCAGCACGTGCCGGGGCTGCCTCTCGGGGCCAGGGAAGATCACAGCCTTCGGAGTTGGTTAATTTCCAGTTCTACCCAAACTCACTGCATCCTCATGGACCAACCACTTCAGAACTCAGGATGTCAGCTTTGTAATCTGCAAGACGGGGACAATTCTTGCAGGGTGGGATGTTGCTGTGGCTGAAATATATATGTATACATATGTATAAGCATACCTGTACATGTATATGTACTTATCCTTTATATGTATAAGAAGGTACCTGAAAAGCTCCCAGCTGTGCATGGTATGCAATAGGTGCTCAAGAAATGCAAGCGGCCAGCATCTGATCCCATCTTTCCTAGATGCCCCTGGCCTGTCAGGCCTGTGGGCTGAACACCTCTACATTCTCATCGGGGCATCCGTGGCCTTTCTGCTCTGTGTCCTCCTCCTGGGCCTCTTCCTCCTCCACCGTCAGTGTTGCAGAAAGCATAGTAGGTCCAGCGAGAAGGGGGTGAGTGGGACGGTGGGTGGGAGCTGCAAGAAGGCTTCCTCCTGAGCTTGGACCCCTGGCTGTCCAGGGACCCCCAGCAGCGAGAGCGAGGAGCAGAAGCCACAGGAGAGGTGAGGCCCCTGGGAATGAGGGCGAGGACCCCAGCCCTCTGACTTTATGTGCCCTAATGCTCCTTTCCCCTCAGGCTCAGCCCAGGTATTGATGCCCTACTGAGAGCACCAGGTAAGGGGCCAGGAGGAGGGACAGGGCTGGGAGAGGAGTGGTGGGGATTCAGGAGAGTCAGGAAGCAAGGAGGGAAGGACGGGGTGTTTGGGAACATTCTAGGGTGTTCTAGATGGGGTGAGGGTGAAAGCTGATGCTGTGCAACTTGAGGCAAATTTCCCTGCTAAGATCCATGCAAGTGCTGACCACCTGTCCTCCCACCTCCAGGTGTGGCCACAGAGGAGAGACTTCCTGAGGACAGAGAGGTGGGCACCTCAGTAAGTCCTTGCATCAGTTGCCTGTTGCTGCCTAACAAATGATCCCAAGTTTACAGCTTAACAAAGTTGTCTGAGTTTTCTGGTTCAGGAGTTCGGGTGCAGCTGAGCTGGGTGGTTCCACTCTGGGTCTCCAGGTTTCTGCAAGCAGGGCTGCCATGGGCTGAGGGCCTGGCTGAGGCTGGGGCCCACCTCTGAGACAGCTGACTCCCAGGGCTGTGGGCAGGAGGCCTCGGATCCTTGCTACAGGGCCTGTCCCAGGCAATGGCTCCCCCAGGGCTAGGGAGCCAGGGGTGTGGTGGGGCAGAGCCGCAGTGTCTCCTATGACCTGGCCTTGGGGTAACATGGCATCACTCCACTTTGCAAAATTCTAGGGGTCCCCAACCAACCCTGAGGCCATGTGGGGGGCTCCAGTAGTGTGGTTCTGGGGTGGGGACCATTGGGGGCCAGGCTGCAGGCTGGCTCCCACAGCCCTCCCTGCACAGCCAGCCCCTGTCCTCCTTGGGACCCTCCTCACCCTGGGTCTCTCCCCTAGGCTGCAGCTGCAGAAGACCCCCGGAGGTGACGTATACTCAGCTGAACCACCAGACACTCACACAGGGGGCAGCCCGAGCTGTGTCCCCACAGCCCATGGGGTCCCCAGCCGAGTCCAGCACATATGCAGCCATTTCCAGACGCTGACCCTGGGCCCACCTGCACCCTGGGGACACAGGAAGTCACCCTTGGGGAGCTTTCCCAGTGGCATGATCCCTGCCTGGAAAGCCAGCAGCCAAATCTCCTGGGACAGAGGTGGAGCCTGGAGGCCCCTGACCCACCTCTAAGAGATCCACACACCAGGAGATCCCTCCCCCAGCTGATGGGCTCTCTGGAGAGACCCTGTGGCAGTTGTTTCCACTGACCTGTCACAAGAGCGGAGCTCCTCCCAGAGACCCAGCTGCAGCCACCCATCGGGCCCGATGTCCCCTGTGCATTCCTGATTGCCCCCCGAGACTCCACTTAAATTATGTTCCCAGCCAACCCTAGAGAGTTTCCTGGAGTTTCCTTGCCAGCCTCAAGACTGTGTCTTCTTCCAGCTGGAAACTCAGACCTGATCCCTGCATTGTGCTTTCCTCTGTTCACCAGTAAATATTTCCTGAGGCCTGGCTTGTGACTGCCACCACACACGTGCATGCACACACTTACAGAAGCGTGTACACACACGGCGAACCAGAAACCTCCCAGCCACCCTGTCCAGCTGAGCCCACGACAAGGGACAGACGGCTGGAGTCAGCGGGACCCACCTGGAGCCAGGACCTGGGTCAGGACTTGAGAAGGGAAGGGGGCTGCAGGCTGAGGAGGGCGTTCCCTGCTCTGGGAGCCTGGGGCGTCTCCTCCAGGACCCCCATGGCACCCCCTATAGCCTCCAGTCCCGTGCATCAGCCTGGAACCCGGGGCCTCCTGACCCGCCCAGGGCGGCTCCTGCCCATTCCAGCCTCTCATTTGACAGACAGGCTGACGCTTCCCACCCACACTGTTTCTCACACCCCCCCCCCTCAGATGATCTGCCCACTAACCTCCCTCCCACGCTACCTCGGTCGAGTCATCAGTCAGTATTTCCTGAGATCTCCCTCCCGTGAGGCCTGTGGTCCGCCCCAGGAATGTGGGGGTGAAACTGACATGGGCCTCGCCCTCGAGAGTCCCCGGCCCATGGGGGTGGGGGCAGGTGGGCAAGGGAGGACAGGTGAGTCCCGGCTGGGTCTGGGGGACGGGGGCAAGGAGGGGAGAGGGGACCCCTCGGCTGATGGGAGACACGGCCGTGGCTGGACAGTCTTTGGCACATTTGGGTGCAGCACAGAGGCCTGTGGCCACGGTGGGCTGGACGAGGCAGAGGTCAGGGGGAGGGTCCCCGCAGATCTCTGTCAGGTCTTCAGCTCCCCTCAGAGCGAGACGGGGAGTTCCCCGCTTCCCATATGTCCTCCAGGCTTCATCCACACCAGTCCCCACACCATCTCCCAAACACAGCAGGGACCGACCCACCCCGGAACACTGGCTGGGCCTCCTGCTCCCTCAAGTTTAGGGTGGATGCTGTTCCTCTCACTAGCTTGCAGTGACCCCTCCGTCTAGAGTGGGCGTCTTCGTTTCCCACTGCTGCAGCAACAGACAGCCACCAACAGTGGTTTAAAATGGGACAAATTGACTATTTTGCAGGGGAGGACAGAGTCTGAAATGTTTTCCACTGATCTGAAATCAAGGTGTCAGCGAGACTGCGTTCCCTCCAGAGGCTGTGCAGGGCAACTCGATCCCTGGCCTTTTCCAGCGTCTGGAGCCGCCTGAATTCTTTGGCTCATGGCCCCTTCCTGATTCTTCACATCTCTCTCTCTGACCACTACTCCTGCCTGCACCATCCAGCTCCTTCCCTCCATCTTTCACCCTCTTCCTCCCTCTTCTAAGGAACCTGGTGGTTATACTGGTCCTTCTCTGGTAAGGCAGGAAAATCTCACAGTCTCAGAAGCTTAACTTCATTACACCTTCAAAGACTCTTTTTTTCCACGTTAGGTGATCCTCATGGGAAATGGGGATTGGACGTGGCATCTTTGCTAGGCCGTATCTCTGTCCAGTGGATGCGTGTCCCTTCTCCCCGTAGCCTCCATTCCCAGCTTCCTGCGTGTCCCAAGGCTCCACTCTGAATTCTGTCTCCTTATGTGAACATTTCCTTCTCCCTCCATTCTGTGCTGTGACTGCAGTTGGAGAGAGTCTGGCTCGTTTCTGGGTCCCTGGAGCCTTTACCCAGAGGGTGTGAAGTGGGGGGCAGTGGACAGTGGAACTCCATCCCCCAGTGGACCCCAGGCCCCCAGAGTGTGTCCTCACTTCCCAGAGCAGAGAGACGCCCTCTCCCAGCCTCCGCCCAGCTAGGTGTGGCCCTGGGACGTGTCCTGCTGCACGTGGTACTAACTGTCCTTTCCCCTTTGGGTGGTGGCTGTCCATGTCAGAGTGACCTTGGAGGCCACCTGGTGGAGGTGGCGGGTTTTTCTCAGCCCATTTCCCTGAGTTCTCACAGGGCAGAGCCCACTGCCGCCCGCTTCCCCTCTCTGCTGACCGGACGCATTGTCCGTCGTTTTCCTGGATGAGAAGTTACCTTCTGCTGTCTCGAGTCCTAACTCACCTTGGAGGCTGCTGGCTGTAGAGTTAACCTCCTTCCTAACTACCACACCTTCCGACATCAAGCTGGCCTTGTCCCGGAAATGGGTGTGGTTGCATTTGAAGGCTGTTTCCCTTCTCCCTGCCTGGTGGCCTTCAGAATACAAATCCCTGTTTTTTCCTGGATCTGCTTTGTGCCTCAGTTCCCTGTTACGTAGGTGGTGAACACCATCCCGCCACATCTCCGCCCCCTCCAGTCTCCCCCTTACCCCCACCCCTCCACAGAGCCAGGTGAGCTGGGCCCGAGGTCAGTTCCTTGACGTGGCCTCTTCCTCCCCTCCCCATCCACCGTCCTACTTTCTTAATGGATTTAGACCCCTCTCGTAATTGCCATTTTTTTTTCAGTACTGATGGTGATCTCCAGAGTGTCTGAAGACCCTGCAACTGCTCCCCGTCTTCACAGTGGAACACTTGGGTCCACAGACTTGCCCCGAATGTGCCCCCACAGGGTGTGGGGATGGCAGGAGCCCACGCTGGGGGTGCCCCAGCCCGCTGTGGGGGGAGGGCTGTGTCCGTTGTCTCTGCCCTGCTGACGTTTTAGGGTCAGAACTGCGTTCTGCACTGAATAGAAGGGAAAATTACTTTGTCGTTTACTAGGGGATGAGGGTTTCTTATTTGGATTAACTTTCCTGTATCTTTTTAAAAATGAAAAATGAAAGGAAAAAAATTGATAAGGACTCTGCATGCATGTTATAGGCTCAGTATTTAAAACATGTTATAATGCATGCATGAATAGTATTTTTTTAAAAATTAACAAAAGTATAATTACTCTTGCTTGGGGTGATTGCTACTATTTCTTTATTCAACTATTAACACATTCCATCCTCCTAACAACCCCCACCGTGTGTTCTGTTCTTATTCCCATTTCTCCCCGGAGAAATTGGGGACTGGAACATTACGCTGCCAAGGTCGCCCAGCTCTCGAGCGATGGGGGTGCTGACCCATGTGGGGGAATCGGATTCTGCCCCCAGGCCCCAAATGCCGCCCACCCGGGTCTCGGATGAGTCTGTCCTGGCTCAAAGGGGCGAGTGTCCAGCACTTTCTACTCAATTTCAATTTGTGCTGATTCTGACGGTCTGTTTCTGCTCCAGCTGACTGTCCCTCTGAGATCTGGTTCTCAGCCCTGTCAACTTTATCCTTGACGTCTCCTGCGATATCCTGTACTCAGTTTCTCTCTGGTTCAAGAGGACACATTCTCTCTTTCTCTCTCACATACAGTGTTATTTTTCAACTATCGGAAAGTTCTCATTTTCCCTGAAAATGCTGTTTGTTTGCGTCTGACCCAGAGGAAGAGAGGGCAGCTGCGTGGACTCTGGTAATCAGTGGGGTGGGGTCCAGCGCTGGTGGGGAGGATCTGTGGGTTATTTTACCCTCGGGTGACTGGGGTCGCGACCAGGCCGAGGAGTATAAAGAGGTCCCCTGCTTCCGCCAGTGGGTCCAGCAGTGTGGTGGGAGCTAGCGGGAAGACAATAGGATTCAGGGAAACTAGAAAAGGACAAGACCGTTTCCATCTCGGGGTCGTGGGAACAGGAGCGCAGCCAGGTGAGGGGCAGCAGGGGCTCGTCCTCCGACCCTCCGACCACCTGCAGCAGGGCAGGACTCAGGGAAGTGGGGTCGGGGACCCCCACCTGGCGGGAATCCTCCACTCCGCTGCCCCTGGCGCCCCTGGAGGCCGAGCCTCGCTCCACACCTGGCGGTGAAGGGTGTCCGTGGCCGGAAGGCAGGGTCTCCTCCTGCTCGCGACCCCTCCCTGGTGGTTCCCAGCAGCCTGAGCAGTAGGCGAACCCTGTGGATGTCACCGTCGGGATGGGAGACCCCCCGGGCAGATGGCAGTGGGGCGGAGTCTCAGAAGCGCCACTGGGCATCTTGGGCCAGGGGCAACTGAGTCAGCCAGAAGGTCCCCAGGCCCTACGGGAACACAGAGACACAGACCCGGGATCATTAGGTCAGAAGTCAGTGGGGGCCCCAGCAGCCTGGCGACCTCACCCAGGGAGACAGAGTCAGCCCAGGCCCCAGGAGCAGTGGGTGAAGCAGAGCCATCGGCTCCCGCCACGCAGTCCTGCTGTCACCTGCCCCTGCACCCTGGACCCGAGCTCAGGGGAGCAAACCAGAAAGGCGGGGTTCAATCTACAGAGTGTTCAGGGGCTGTGCTGTAAACCCCGGGGAGTCTGTGCCAGTGTGCGCATGTGTGCATGTGGTTATGTTTGCATACGTGTACACGCATGTGTGCATATGCATGCACATGGTGTGTGTGTGTGCACGTGTGTATAACCTGTTCTTCAATGTGGAGGCTTATGAATGTCAGATAAATTATAGCAAAATAAAGACTGTTATTTTCTATGCAGAACTGAGTTGTATCACAACAGTGCCACACGCACACACACACACCACCTAAATACACACCTATGAAGACACCTTCACTAACACGCAGTGCTACTTAGCTTCTCCAAGTTTAATTTCCTAAAGAATGGAATGCACATCACAGGGCTTTTTATGACACCTCGATGGGATAAAGCAGCACCAGGGCAAGGGGAAATGTTAGATGAATGCTGCTGATTCTTATCTCTCCCAGTTTTTTCTAGCATATATATCATTTTTTCTTCCCCAACATGAAAAAATAATTTATAGGCCCTTTTGTAAACTGCTTTTTATTTAGTCCATCAAGGATTCCTTTCATGAGCTACGTTTTCTACAACAATTTATAGGTTTGTAGTGTATTTTATTTACATCCCCTCGTCCCAAACATTGGTTGTCTAATGATGTACCTTCCCTCTCCCCATCCCTCCCGGCTTTTCCTATGTGGGGAAACATGATTTAGGCCCATCTGACTATGTGATAGGCAGCAAATGGTATTTGATATCTGCTGCGTTTGAGTCTCCTTGCATATGTGTGAGTTTCAACAGATATTCTGTTACCGCCTTTTCTTCTTTCTTTGGGAATTGAGGATGGTTGTTCCCAAGTAAAAAGAGCCTGCTCCATCCTGTGCATGCGAAGGTCTCCAGCCGCTGTGACATGACCGTCCGGGTCAGTGGGTCATTTCTGGGTCCTGTCTCCAGGGAGAAGCCAGGGGCCGTGACCTTCCACTTCCTAGAGGTCCTGGGTCAGCTGGGGGTCTGGGCTCCTGGGGGAGCTCAAGCCAAGGGTCCCAACGACACAGGCCTTTCTTTCCAGGGACTCACAGACCCCAGGACCTCAATTCTCTTCTTGAATAAACTGGGCCTGGATCTCGCCTGCTAGAGTCTGGGAAAGCCCTGGGTCTCCGCCCTTGGGGAGGCTGAACCACCCGCCCCAGAACAGGGGAGCACACGCTGCAGACCACTCCTGTCTCTCCTGGAACAGACCCTCCCGGGGGCGCCAAGAACAGGTGGGAAGAACTCACCTGAGGACAGTCCTGCTTGAGCCAGGCCTGTCGCGGTGGCAGTGGTATGCAGTAGGTGCTCAATAAATGCCATCCCTGAACGCTGGACCCTAACAACCCCCAGTCCTCGGGCCTGGGTCGCTGCCAGCCTCAGAAGCCCCCGTGAGGCTGGGACCCTCCTCCTCCCTCCGCAGAGTGAGCGGCTGCGGTGGAAGGTGGGACTGCGCGGCAGAAAAGGCCATTCGAGGTATCAGAATCCGGCCATTTCACTGCCTAGATGGACCCGGCAACAGACGGCGTGAAAGACTGCGGGGTCCGCTCAGACTCAAAGGCCTTCAGAGCTCTAAGGAAGCTTTAAGGGTCCAGGAAACGCAACGCGCCCTCAAGTGCCCCGTGGCCTGGGAGGGAGGCGCAGACTTCCCCAGTCAGAAGGAACACAGGACGGCGGACTGAGCGTCGTCAGGGCCGGGGTTTCTGGGACCCCCTTTCCCGTGTTCAGTCCGACAGTTGGGACCCCGAAAGGCCCAGGGCCTCGGGCGGGAATCCGGCCACTCCCCCGGCGTGTGCGGAGGTCTGTGCTCTCCACAGCCAGGAGTGCGGCCGCCGGACGAGCCGCGTGTTTCCTCCGCGCCTTTGCGTCTTTAGACCCAGGGGCTTCCCGTCTGGGCTCCAATCCTGGAGGCCGTGGAGCCGCCCTGCCCGGCCCTCCCGCAGGCTCGGCCTCCCTCCTGGGCCCCTGGCAGTGGAGTCTGACCTGGAGCCGCCCGGATTGCAGAGGTGTGGTCGGGCCTCAGAGCCCAGGGCAGAGAGAACAGCCAGCGGGGACTTGGAAGGAAACGCAGACTGAGCGTCGTCGCCACGTGCGGGGGCCGGTGGTGCACGGGCACATAAGGCACGAGCAGGTTGTTGGTGAGACGTCAAGGGCTTCCCTGTGGCACGTGGGAAATCTGATGGTTTGCTGACATGTTACCTGAGAGCAGTCAGGGTGTCAGGACAGAGTGCAAGACGGTTTCCAAGCCGTACTCTACCCTATCTCCCTCTTTCTAGCAACTACTTATCTATGTCTGTCTGTCTGTCTGTCATCTATCTTTACTGGCAATATCTATGGATCGTTAATAACCTGGAGTTTGCCCTTGAGATGAGATGATCTAATCTTTGAGGTTAGGAAATACATTGTGTAGAAACTCCTTCTGCACACCCAGGCCCTCCTCTGCCTCGGTTTGAGGAAGCTCAAGACAGGCCTGGGGTGGGGGTGGGGGGTCACTTCCCCTTCCCGAGGCTGCTGACATCCGCACCCCGGCATGGCTGCTGCACCTGTCCCTGAGCCACCCACTCTGTCCTTTTCCCACGGGCAAGGACGAGCAGGTTGTGGAGGCTGTGCCATGCCCCTGAGCTGCCTCACCCTCCTGGGAACTGGTGAGTCTGCAAAGGAGGGGACTAGAGGGCAGGGGGCTGGGAGACCCTGGATCGGGGTGCAGTTCCCTGCTCAGTCCGGCCTCCAGCCTGGGATGTTCTGGGCCTGGGAGGAAAGCACCCGCAGGACTGCCCCATCTCACCCAGGCCTGAGCCTGGGCACACGGGCACCAGTGGCTCTGGTGTGTCCAGGATGGGCCTGGGGACGGGCGAGTCTGACCAGGAAGGCTGCAGGTGCCTGGGGACTTGCCTGAGCCTGGTCTTGAGGAAGGAAGATGTTTTCCTGAGAGTTAATGTAGACTAAGGTTGGTTGGCGATCATGGATGCGTAAATCCTTCCCCAAACAACCCTGGAGCCCCCTGTGTAAGGGAATCGGGCAGGTGGGTGCTTTGCTCACCAGAACTTCTCTTCCAGTGCTCTGCCTGGGACAGGTGATCCGAGCACAGACAGGTGAGTCATTTGGGCAGAACTCCCCACTCCCCGCCTGTACCCTAAGGGCAGCTCTGCATGGGAGTGATTACAATTCCTGGAGGGACTTAGGAAACCCTTAAAACACTCCCCCACCCCCCACCCCCAAATTCAGAGACGGATATCCCTCATCTGTCTTCTGAGCATCTCCAAGTGCCTGTCGAGGGCAATTGGTTCCCAGATGCCTCGGATTCTCCACCTCCAAACCAGACCCCACTCTCGCCCCCCACATCTGCTTCTCCTGCCATTCCCTCCTTTCTCATCTGGGGTTTCAGGGGCTCCAGGGCCTGGCACCGAGTGTTCACCCCCCACCCCCCTTACCTCACCCTTACTTCATCTATTGCAGAATCTGCTGATCTCACCCCCAGGATGTTCTCTGTCTGTCCAGGGCTCTCTCCCCCTTCCCCATCTGAAGCTCTGCGCCTCCCTTCTGAACAGTAGGCTTTGCAGCCCCACAGGGTACCCACCTCCTCTCCAAGTGTCACCTGTCTGTCCCTGGTCCATTCTCCACCTACTGGTGTATTGAAGACATGCAATATGATGCTTCCACTTTCCAGCTTAAAACCGTTCCATTGTTTAATTTCACATCAACTCAGATCCCCCATCAAAACATTTGTCTGACCACCTCTAGTTTCCAGGATTTCTGGGCACCTCTCTTTTCTCCAGGTAGCTTGGCTTTCTTTCTGTTTCTCAAACACTCTGTGCTCCCTCCTAACTCAGGGCCGTTGGGCACATCGATTCCCTCCTCCAGTGCCCGCAGCCTTCCCTGTCCCCCCAGTGTAGGGAATGTCCACTCGTCCTTCAGGCCCATTCCCAATATCTCTTCCCCAGAGGAAGTCTCCACAGAGCCTCCCAGCCTTGTCACCTGTTCTCCTTACACCTGAGGGCACCTGTCACAGGTGTGACTGCCACCCAGGCATTGTCCTCACTCTGTATCACCCCACCAAAGCCCTCCTGCCCCTCAGTGCCCTGGCCCAGCACCCCACTCTCTTGTACTTAAAGCCCTGTTCGTGAGCTGGTCACCTCCATCTCTGCGGCTTCCCCACCCTCTTCCTGCTTCTGGGTCCTGTTTGGAGGCAGCTTGGGAGGAGGACGGGCCTGGCTTTGTAGGGGATGCATTTGAAGCTGGGCCTGGTGCTGCCTCTTACTAAACATGAGATCTTGGTAAGCCCATCACTTTACTGCCTCCCTCTCCTTTTTTTGTAACATGGAATCATAATAGGGTGGCAGTGAGGATTAAGATGTACATAGAACACCATGACCAGATTCTGCATGTTCAACAAAGGGAAAACCTCTTTATATCAGTTAGGAGTCAGGTCAGCTGCAGAGAGCAGAGAGCCTGCTGGAGTTCATTTCTTGCACAGAGAGGCAGTCCCTGGGAGTGTGGCCAGAGATTGTGCAGCAGCTCCGCAATGTCACCAGGGGCGCAGGTGCTCTATAATCTGCTCCATAATCTTGGTTCATGGCCACCATGCTTAAGGTCACCTCGTGGTCTAAGCGGGCTGCTGCTGCTCCAGCCACCTCATCTATGTGCAGCCTGGAAGGATGAGGAAAGGCAGATAATAGGAGAAAAGGCAAGAAGTAAAAAGTTTCCTCCAGGACTACTCAATACCTTTAAACTTCCTTCCAATAAGTCCCACAAAACAATTCTAGTTACATATCATTGCCTCAAAAATGAACATATGTAACTTTTAAGTTTTCCAGCTATAAATTGTTGCTCTAGAAAAAAAAAACCAACAAGGAAAGTGTGTGGATTTTGGGTGGCATGCAGTGGGCTTTCCACAGTTCTTCACGCCAGTCCCTCACAACAGAGAAAAAGGGGAGGGTGATTTCTCCAAGGTGGACCCTGAGGTCCCTGCTCTGATCCCCTCCCAGGGCACCTTCACAGACCGTTCATCTCGGCCGAGCCGGGCCCTGTGGTTCCCCGGGGGAGCTCGGTGACCTTCGTGTGCCGGGGCCCTTCCAGCGTGGACACGTTCCACCTGGAGAAGGAGGGAGGGCCCTTCAATGAGACAATGTACGAAAAGGAGTCTCATTTCCCTGAGACAGAGGCCAGATTCCCCATCGCCTCAGCGAGTGAACACCACGCAGGACGTTATCGCTGCATCTATTATAAAAGGTCCATGTGGTCTGAGCACAGCAAATTCCTGGAGCTGAAGGTGACAGATGAGGGCGCCACCCAGGGCCCCCCCATATCCCAGGCTCTGCCCTCAGGTTTGTCTCAGGTTCTTGGGTCCTGTCCCCCATGGCCCCCCCACCTCCCCACAGACACCTCTCTGACCTCCCCCATCCTCCCCTCCCCCTTGCTCCCCCCTTCCCTAACCTCCCTGCCCCCTCCCCCTCAGCACACGTGGCCCCTCTGCCTTCAGGTCCTGGGTCCCTCTGGACCCCATGGGCAGCCTGGACGCTCAGCTCCATCATTAGGGTAGGACCGAGCTGACACTGCTGGGGAGTGGGGAGGGAGTTCTCATCTCCCCTGGGTTCTCCTGCTCTAGGAGGGAGCTGAGGATCCCAGAGGTCAGGGAGGGAGGGGCACCCCTGTAAGTTGGGGCATCTCTTCTCTCTCTTGTCCTTCCTCTGCTGACCACGGTGGTGATGTGTCAGGACAGATGCACTGTATCCAGGGCCGGCCCCCTCGTGCAGGGCAGGGCGGATCCCCCATAATTGAACCTGATCCTGCAACCCTAATTGGGGGCCGAAGGGGTGGCATAGAGCTGCCCATATATGAGGTCAACCTCCAGTGACCCCTGACCCTGTGGCCAGGTGAAGAGGCTGCTCCCCAGCCCTGCTTCTCCACAGAGCAGGGACCAGCTGCTCTGTGCTAACTCGGGGGCTCTGAGCTCAGGGTGAGCTGGGGGCTGGGAGCTCAGCCCCTGCCCTGCTTGGAGGTGGGACTGGGTCTCAGTGGGCCTGGAATTGCCATCCTCCGAGTCTCAGGGCCCCCAGCACCCCAACAGCCACCTGATGCAATGCCCGACACTGGGGGAAGAGTTTCCTTCTGACTGAAGCACCCCGAGGAAGATGCTGTTCTTACTCAATTTTGGTGAGAAGAAAGTGAGACAATGATTGAAAAACGTCCCATAGAGAGTGAGGCAGCTGCCCCCAGAGCTCCGACCACTGTCGCCCACCTCTGCCTCTGTAGAAGATAAGGTCTTATTATTGTCCCTCATCTGCCATCAAGAGCAGGACCTTAAAATCCATGATTTTGAGAGTAAAGGAGGATGGCAATGATGATCAGAAAGGGAAAGCGAACCCCACATCTGTCCTGGGCAAAACCACATGTGTGCACCCCCAGAGTAAAGTGTTTCTGGGGAGACACCGGAGAGTATGACAATGCATGAGAAAGAGCATCCAAGAATAATGGGTATACATACATGTATATGTAATTTAAACTGTGGTAGCAGCTGTAAAGACAATATGAGCACAAGCTCCGTGACCCTCTAAGGGGAAGTTGTCACCATGTCAGGAAGGGGCTTGGACAGGTGACAGGTGCGCAGTGGCCAGCTGGGTTCCCGTCCTGTTTCTCCCACTGGCTCCGCCTCCCTGTGGTGTCTCAGGGGTGAAGCGGCCTCCCCTCTGAATCTGGGTATTTTCAGCTGCAAAATTGGGTTCCAAGCCGCCGCCTTCTCAGTGTGAGCCGCAGAGCCCGGGCATGGGATCAGGAGAGGCCACGGGGAGGGCCTGGACACCCGGCTCAGCCTGGGGAGGGGGAGGGAAGGCGGCCCAGCGCCCACCAGCCCTTTCCACGTCCTCGGGCCCCAGTGACACCAGAGCCTCACCCCAGAGGAGGCTCCCACCCGGGGGGGACATCAGGCCATGGTGGGATCGTGGGGAGGAGCCCCGATTTCAGGGTCCCCAGGGTAGGGTCTCGTCCACCGTCAGTGACGCGCTGCGCTATTTCCAGCCCCCTCGCCCTGGGACTGCACCGTGTTGAACTGCGTGCGGCTCGGCCTGGCCAGCGCGCTCCTGCTGACCCTCGGGGCGATTCTGGCGGAAGCTTGGCGCAGCCGGCGAGGAGCCCACCCAGGACCCAAGGCGGGGAGACAGGTGGCGCCCACCCGCTGGCTCTGACGCCGGGGCCCCAGGAGGATGCCCCCCGGGTCTGAGACCCGGAGCCCCCTGGGCCGTGGCTGCGCGGGACGCCCCGAGCGGGGACAGCGGAGGGCGGGGGGCGCGCGGAGCCCCGCACGCCGTTCCCGGGCGCGCATCGCGGGGCAGGGCCGCCCCGTACTCCCCCGGCGGCCGCCTCCCTCCCCGCGGGTTTGCCGCCTGGTTCCGACAGCGCCGCCCTCGACCTTTCCCCCGTGGAGTCTCCCTGCCGTCGGGGTCCTGCCCGCGGGTCCCTTCCCCTCCGCTCTGCCTTCCTCTCTCCTTCCCTCCGCCCCGTCGGAGGCCCCGGGCTCAGCCTGCGCGTTTCTCCATTTCCTGACGCCAGCGCCTGGGGCTCCCGTCCTCACGGGGCAGATTTCTCCACTTTCCTCCCCCCGAGCCCCCGTCCCCAGCCCCCTCGGGTCTCGGCACCTGACGCCCAGGCCTGGATTTCACAGCCCCGGACACCTGCACCGTCTCATCCCGAGGCCTCGCGCGCCCTAGTTTCTTCTCTTTCTGGAACGGTCTCTGTCTCTCTCGGAACTGCACCTCCTCGTCACCGGCTCCCTGGGATCAAAAGTCCAGGGAATCCTCTCCCGTCACCCCCGCCCTGCTCCCCGTCACTGGAAGTCAGTGACAGCGCGACTGTCAATGAAATATTAAAGTTATCACCCAACGTCAAACCCAACATTGGGTCAAAGCTTCATTCTCATAACACGTTATGAAACGGACTTCACTTTGTTCCCTCTTCACTGGACAGTATTTTTAAAACACTCGTTTCCTTGTGCAACCCCATGAAATGGGCTCATGGGTTAAATCAATAAACCCACTGCCCTGTCCCACCTGTCACTGCCCTCACGCGCCCAAGGCCCCTCCTGCTGCAAGGCTGGCTGTCCGTCCATCCGTCCGTGTCCCCATGTCCCACGGTCTGGGTCCTAGGGGCCCTGGCTCCTCTGGGCTGTGCTGGTGTCCGTGTAGTTTGGGCGGGGGGAGGGGAGGGGCACCCGCACCCCGTGGTCCTGAGGGGAGGACAGACCTCCTCCTGGGCTCCCATCCTCTGTGGTCAGTATGTGGGGAGCCGCTGCTGACACCCCCTAACAAATGTCAGGTCACAGGGCAGGGGCCGGCCTTGTGTGATGACAGAGCCGCTGTCCTCACTGGGGGCTGGCGTCCCTGCAGGGACCCTCACTCGGGATGTCCTGTCCTTTGCCTCCCACCCCTGACATCCTTTCCTTCCTGCCCCAGTACAGGTCAGCCTCTCTGTGACAGCTCCCGGGTCATTCCAGAGCTGCTGCCCCAGGCTTTCCCTCAAGTGAAATAGAAACTGGTTTCCTTTCATTTCTTGTGTAAGAGGAGGTTGTGTGATGTTTGTGCTTCTTTGCTTAAATCATATAGAGGGGACACCTGCTGCTTCCCTCTGAAAGAAACAGGATGTGTGTGTTTGCAATTGAGGAAAGCAGTTAAATACATATTTTACCCCTCACACTCCCTGGCCATTTGACCTAACATAATCACAAATCTATGGATTAGGGCATGGGCATTCTGAGGGTCCCGGGACCCACCCTCACCTCTCGCATGACCTGGAAATTTGATCAAAACAAGAAGGAATAAACACTGGAAGGAAATCTTCAATTCCCTCAACATTTTCAATAGCACAGGCAGCTGCATTCCCGGACCACAGATGGGAAGTGAGGCTATTTGCGTGTAAAATGGAGGAAATGCTGTGAACAGGCACAGCTCCCCCAGTATCTCAGGCAAGGGTTTGACCTTCACACCATCAATCATGGGCAACCCGACAGGCCGGGCAGTGGTCCCTGCTTGGGCCGGTGCCAGCTCAGACCATGTGCACATCACCCGGAAGTTGGAGAGGCCTCTTTGGGGAAGCTGACCTGAGGCTGTGTTTCCCATCTCCGACTCTCCGTCAACTCTCAGGGAAATTCCACCGTCATTCTTATGAGCAGACCCTGTGGTCACGGCTCGGAAATGGCCTGGAATTGATGCGAGCAGTGAGGGTGGGTCCTGGGACCCTCAGAATGCCCATGCCCTAATCCGATTCGTGATTATGTCAGGTCAAATGGCCAAGGGCATTGCAGATGGAATTAAAATAGGGCAAGTATCCTGGATTATCCGTATGTCCATCCTTAAATGTGGAAGTGGGAGGCAGGAGAATCAGTGTCAGAGAGATTCGAGGTGAGAGGAGCTCAACCCACCATTTCTGTCTTTGAAGATGGAGGAAGGGACAACAAGCCAATGACGGGAGCCAGCTTCCAGGAGCATATAAGACTAGAAAACAGACCATTTAATAGTCAAGTCATGAAAACTGTGAATTCATTCAGATATTTCCAACTCCAATGTAACACTGAATGTTCATATTACTTTTTTAAATTCAATTTTATTGACATATATTCACATATCATTCAGTCATGCAAAGTGTGCATTCCACTGGTCACCGTACCATTATATAGTTGTGTGTTCATCACAAATTAATTTTTAAACATTTTCATTACCACACACACCAAATAATAAGAATAAAAATTAAAGTGAAAAAGAACAATTAAAGTAAAAAAGAACACTGGGTGCCTTTTTTTTTTGCCCCCAGTTTTCTATCATCCATCCATACACTTGACCAAGAGAAGTGTAGTCCATATGGCTTTTCCAATCACATTGTCACCCCTCATAAGCTACATTGTTATGCAATCGTCTTCAAGATTCAAGGGTTCTGGGTTGTAGTTTGATAGTTTCAGGAATTTACTGCTAGCTACTCCAATTCATTAGAACCTGAAAAGGGTTGTCTATATTGTGCGTAAGAGTGCCCACCAGAGTGACCTCTCAGCTCCTTTTGGAATCTCTCTGCCACTGAAGCTTATTTCATTTCCTTTCACATCCCCCTTTTGGTCAAGAAGATGTTCTCCATCCCACGATGCTGGGTCTACATTCCTCCCAGGGAGTCATATTCCACGTTGCCAGGGGGATTTACTCTCATATTACCTTTTTATGTTATGTTGGTATCTCTATGCATAAAAACTCCAATCCCTTACAAGTTAATCTACTTTTTTTTGTTTTATCCTAGAGCTATGTTATTAATTGGATATATGTTTATCTTTATTTTTCCTTGTTTATATTCATGTTTGGGCATGCTGTGATTTTTTTTATGATTTAATTCTGTGTTTTAGACTATGGAAAATAAAAACACTTTACCTGGATCTAATCACGGCATATCACTGAATAAGCCTTGCTTTGCTGTAACTCATAGCTCCCTCCTCTTGAGAGACTCTCCTTCATCAACCCTAGCCATGACCAACTGTTGAAAGGAAAGCACCTCCAAAGTCTCCATTCATTTTCTTGCTTTAAGATTCATTTATCCAAACAGGATTCCATGACACTGGAAGATGTGGAGATTAACACAAATGACTAATAAATGGATGGGGAGATACCACAAAACCTCTGGCCATCCAGCTCTAAACCAAGCATTTGGCTCTCTATATATTAAAGAATATTTGTAAATTTTCTCAAATATAGAATTGGGAGTTTGTGGCAGGTATATATTGGTTTCTGAAAAAGGAGAAGTCATAAACCATATTTATGACCATGAGGGTCCAACCTGTGGGGAAACAGCTGTCTTGTTTCTTGTGTTGTGTTTCCTGTGCTTTGATGTTGAAACACCGGCTGGGGGTGACAGGCTTCCACCAACCGCATCCTCCTAAAGTGTGTCTTTCTAGATCGTCCTCTCATCCATCCCACAGCCAGAGGCAGGTTCTGAAACTCACCACCCTTTGCTGCCTTCCTCTGAGGGGAAGGAAAATGAGTCATATTTTTATCGTTATCTATTTGTGATTTTAGAATAAACCTTGATTTTCACCGTTGTAATTCTCCCTAATTAGTCTTCTTGGTGTGTTATTCATTATTAATAAATATTTTAAATTAAGTTATCATTATTATTCAAGTTATTAATATTTATCTGATTTCATTACGTATTTATTCATTTCTTGTGTAAACTTTATGTTATTGCCTTTTTGTGCTATGGCGCGGTGTGGGAATGTACTGGTGACTCAGCAGGTGGTGCTTATAATTCGATGGGACATTTTCTTTGCTGAACCTGTTTTCTTTGTCTAGAAAATCATAAAAGCAAATTCGGAAATACACTCCCTAATTCCACAAGGATAATTATTTATTTATGCATGGAGAGACATTGAATATGTGGATAGCATAAAATCAGCTCAGCCTCATCCTTGAAAGCTCTGGACCATGTAAAAAGACTGTGCTGGGATCTGCAGGAGAAGGGGAGCTTTGGGCCCCAGATGTCCAAGACAGTGTCGTGGCTGTGATGGGAGTGGAGTTTCAAAATGACCGACAGACTCAAAGACCAAGCCTGCTCTGAAATGGGGAGTCACAGAATAGGAGTTTATACTCCTATAGGGATAACTATAAAGTCTGTTTTCCTTTCATGAAACAGTGAGTTGCTGGATTGCTCCAGGGCCCACCTTAGTAGAGACTGAACGCTTGTTTATGGGCCACCCAGTGACAAAACGAGCTGAACTGCCCACCAGGTACTGCTAGTTGACTAATTAACCAATGCATAAAACTGAGCACACTCAGAAGCATTCCATCATCAAATAAAAGTGGCTTATATTAGATTTGATCAAAGAAGATCTGAAGGCGTGCACTGGGCTGAATAATGACCTTCCAAAGATGTCCATGAGTTAATTCCTTGAACCTATGATTGCATTACCTTACATGGTAAAAGGGACTTTGATGATGGGCGTAAGTTCAGAGCCTTGAGTTGGGGAGATTTTCTGTGTCTTAGTTTGCCAAGGCAGCTATAACAAATACCACAGACTGTTTCACTTAAATAGTGGTGAAGAATCCAACCTAATCTCTTTCCCCTTCAGACTTAAGGCCCCAGTTTAGTTACAGGAATGTGTTTACTCAAATATGGTTACAAGGATATGCTTGCTCAAGGGCAGTTACAGGATGTTAAGTGTTTGTTACAAAAATGATTGTTCAGCTAAGTTAAAAGAATGTTTGTTACAAAAATGTTTGCTCAAGGATGTTTGC
>PVKY010003187.1:8712-22631 GCA_004027775.1 Bradypus variegatus | reverse complement strand
GAAAAAGGGCAGAGATTGGGCAATTGATGCCTAAGGAATACAGAATGTTCAGTAAGGTTCATTGTAAAGGTTTGGAAATGGATAGCCCAATGCTGTGTGATGGTAACACAATATTGCAAGTGTAATTAACAAAACTGAATGTGAGTAGGGCTGAAAGAGGAAGATTAGGGTTGTGTACATCACCAGAAGGAAAGCTAGAAGATAAAACCTGGGATTGCATAACTCAGCGAAACCTGGAGGGGATGATGGCGATGGTTAATTGTACAAATATAAGAAGTTTTTATATGAATAGAACAAATGTTTGTCACTGTATGGTATATGGGAAAAAATACAATTAATGCAAGCTAAGGTCTATAGTTAACAGTAACACTGCAATATTCTTTCATGAATCGTAACAAAAGCACTATACCAAAGCTAAATGTCGATAATAGGAGGATATAAGGGAGGGGTGTGGGAATTCACTCTCCCCCCGGGACAAATGGGAATGTTCTCATATAGATTGTGGAGGTCAGCGCATAACTATGTGATTATACCAGGAGCCACTGATTGTACACTTAGGATGGATTGTATGGTATGGGAATAAAATTGTTGAAAAAAAAAAAAAGAAAAGAAAAGAAGAAAAAAGCTAGTGAAGGGAGGCTGGCAAGGACCTGGGACCTGCTGCCTTCCCAGGTGCCAGGTGCGGGGCTGGCCCACGAGTCCCCGGGCAGGAGCCCAGGAGCCATCAGCCAGCGTCTGCACCGTGCCCCGGCCCCCCAGGAAGCTCAGCTGGTAAAACTTCTTTTTCCAGTTTTTTTCTTGTCTGGAGCCCTCGGCAAATCTGACTTCCCCACCTCTGCCTCAGTCACTCACCTGCCACCATCCCCAGGAGAGCATCACCCCTGAGCCTGAAAGCAGGCGGGTTCCGCAGAGCAGGGGACACGGAACCACACGGCAGGCTCGGCTCAGGGTCTCCTACCTGAGATTTCCTGCATCCTGCAGAGGACATTTGTGTACAGTTGTGAGAGCAATTTTATGTTGAAGAAAGAAGACCCGACACTGCAGCAAGAACTGTACAGAATTTGGGGGTCCTAATTTATAAACCGGGGCTCTTCCCGCGATCGCCTGAGGATGCTTGGACCTGGCATCTGCTGGTACAGGGGTGGGGAGAAAAGAGGCTGAGCTGAGGGACACTGCCACCTTTGGAGCGTTAAAGGAGGCCTCGTCCTGTGCACGCGCATTACCACCCACGTGTGCACATGACACAACACATGCACACAAATGCATGGCACATACACCCCCCACAGGGAACTCATGCACACAGAACACACACAAACGTATGTGCACACACAACATGCACTCACACAACACCCACATGCAACATATAAAACACACAGCACATGCAGACGCTACACACAGAACACAGGTACACCCATGCCACACAACATGAATACACACAACACACCATACACACAGCACACATGCACACAACACACAGGCAATACATGCCTGCATGACGGAACTCATGACACACACGTGCACATAGGACACATGCACACACAACACACAAATACAGCACACTGCACACAATACACAGGCAACAGGCACACATGACACACACAGACACAACTCATAACACATATGCACCCACAACACAGCACACATGATGCACACACGACAGTGCACATGAAAGATGCACAATGCACACTCAACACAGCACCCGAGCCTGCTTCCGAGGGAGCTCACTGAGCACTTCCCATAGCCAGCCAGCAGGGGGCGGCATTGCAAAGGCTACTGGGGATGAGGCTGTGTCCACGGAGCAGGACGGATCAATTTTCCAGCCGCACTCACTCAGTGCTGGGCGCTGTGCCGGACGCTTCCAAGGCCGGAATGGAGAAAACAGAAACGTCTCTCCCTCCCAGAAGAGCTTCAAGGGTTTCCTGCGAGCCAGAGGGCGGCTGCCCCAGGCCCGGGGAGGAGGGTTAGATCCAGCTCTGCCTCCAGCTGGATCTGTGGGGCTAGGGAGCCACTTACCCATTTCTCTTTCCCCGTGACATGAAATGTGTGGTGGACCCGCGGGGTCCAGTGGAAATATAAAGGGAGCCACGAAAGCAAGCTCCCTCTGTAATGAGAACTTCTCTAGGGAGTGCCATGGAAAGGCCAAAGAAAAGGGTGAAATTAATTTTAATATTATAGTTAACGCAATCTATCCCAAATGCTAATATTTCAATATGTCATATAAAAGTGACCAGGACATTTTACATTCATTTTGCATATGAAGCCTTTAAATCTGGTGTGCGTTTTTACACTGACAGCACGTCGCAATTTGAGCCACAATTCAAAGACTCGGCAGCCACCCGTGGCTGGTGGCTTCCACTGGACAGCGTAAAAACAGAGCTTCCAATCTCAGCCCTTGCAAGTGTATTTCTGGGGAGTTATTTTTTTACAATATCACTGCCCCAAACAATAAACAACAAACAAAATTGGACCAGGCCCCACGATATGAATTCTATTCTGGCTGAATCCCCACGATATGAATTCTATTCTGGCTGAAATCCTGGGGCTGCTCGCTCCCCAATGACCACTTTCCAGCCCTGCCCATTTCTTCCTGTGCTACACGCTACACACACACACACACACACACACACACACACACACCATGGAGCCTGAATTTAGAGGATCCTCAGAGGACACTTGCATTGAAAAATAAAAAATAAAAAACATCAAAGATTGATAGAGGAGAAGAAAATCAGACTCTTCTACCTTTTTCCTTGCTGGACTCGGCTCATATCCACCAGGTCTCCTGACTTTTCCTGACTTCCGAGGTTCCTATCTGAGGCCCGAGAATCCCTCGGGAAATGCTCTGTCGCCCTGCCCTCTCCTGCAGACGCCATGGCCCGGAAGCGCCCCCGCCCTCTGCTCCTATCTGCTCTCTCCAGGCCCCTCATAGCTGCAGCCCCGTCCTCTGAGAGTCGAATATAAGCCCCATTTCCCACCCCCCTTAGAATCGCAGGACTCAAGCCAGGGGAGCTTCCAGGGCTCCTTGCCTGCAGCCCATTAGGTGGGGCAGGGTGGGGGAACCCTGCTGCTTCGCGTTGACCAACAGCTTTCCCCAGGGGGCAGCTGAGGCCACCCTGCCACCTCCTAGCCCAGAGGTGGGAGCCAACCCACTGCTTGCCTACCCGAGAGAATCAGTGTGGGATCAGTGACTGCCCCCCACACTGGTTTTTTGGGCCTGCACGATGCAAAAGGGTAACAGAGCAAAATCCCATCGATACCACTTTTCCCCTGTAGCTAAAACCTTTCATTTAAAAAATTTTACTTTAATTTTAAAACACATGTAAATTCTAGTTAGCTCATCTACACTGGGGAAAAAAAACGAGGTTTGGGGAAAGTACTGTTTATAGTACAGGGCACTTATTTTTAGACTTAGGCAATCCCTGACCTTGGGAACACCCCTGAACTTCCTGAGCCTCTGTTGCCCCGTCTGGAAAATGGGAGTAAAAAATCTGGAAAATTGGAGTAAAAATCTCCACCAGGCCTGGCTCTAGGGTTGTTGTATAAACTGGATCAGGAAGCTTTGGCTGAAAGTCATCAAGAACTGGGACAGGTCTGAGTCTTACCCCACTTGCCAGCAAACAAGGTAGCCTGCTGCGGCCTCCCGGACGGTGTGGGACGCATGAGACTTCTGGGTCAGAGATGAGGGCCTCGACTACTTCTGACACTTTCTCGCACTGGATCCCCAAACCCCACAGGGCAACAGGAGAAGGGGCAGGTGACGCTGACATGCACACAGGAGAGGAGAGGAACCTGCTTGGTCTTTCGTCACAAGCAGTGAGCCTGCCTGGCTGTGGCCCCAGAAGGAGACACTGTCTTTGTCCTATTGTAGAGTGAACACACCTGCCTTTTTCTCCCATCTTCAAGGCTACGTGCCATACAAACCGCCTTGGAAAGGACAAAGGCAGTCAGCGCCTCTGCTGGGAAGACCACAGCAGGGCACGGGACGCCCGGAGGCTTGCCTGCTCGTGAAAGCAAACAGTAAGCACCATGCACGAGGTATTCATGTTGTGTTGCAAAAATGACATCCTCGTGCCCCTCTCTGAGACAGGAAGTCTGGGGGCATGAAGATTAAGTGCTTTTCCTGAGGCCGCCAGCTTTTTGCTGAATTGCCAAGTCTCCCATGCAGCCCTCCAGCCCCAGGCCCCGTTATCCCTTCCAAGCCGCTGGCAAGATGCACCCAAATGTCACTCGCGCCTCTTTCAGCCCCATGACAATCTACGAATTGTAACCCCGTGAACACTCGGCAGTCCTGGCCGTCAGATCCTTCTGAGGCTTTCGAGGCCGAGCTCATTTGAAAACAGGTGACGAGTGTGCTACATAAAGTAGGCTTTGTTCTGGGTTCCCAAAATTCTTCCCGGGTCTGCTCCAGACGTACCAACTTGGGTGTCAGCGGGCACCTGAGGGAGTGCGCAGTTTCCAGGAGCAATTGGACCCACAGGGCATGTATCTTTCTGTGAGGTTTCTGAGCAGGACCCAAGGGGAGCTGCCGCAGGGGCTGATGACAGGGGGGTCAGTGAGCTCCATCCTGTGCGGGAGCCACACCTGGGCAGCTGGCCAAGCCCAGGAGGTCATTGGACTGGGGTCTGGGGTCTTTCTGTGTGGCTCACCAAGTGTTAAAGAGGGTGTCTTGCTGTGCTCCTGCCAGCTGGGGGGAGGGGGGATCCACCTGGGCCCTGTTCTCCAGCCCCCCCAAAGCAACAGCCTCTTAAGGTGGATTGAACATGTGCAACAGGTGCTACACAGAGCCCTTCACAGGCATCATCTTATTTAATCCTCCAGATGGCCCTGTTTAAGGGTGACCTGCTCAAGTCACACAGTGAGTGACAAAGATCTGACCCATGGGCTGTGAGGCTCTAAGGCCCACCACTGTGTCCAACAAACGGCACGTGAATTATCTGCACATTTTCACAAATAAAGGAGGGGTCCAGGAGCACCATCCCTTAAAAGCCTTCCTGCCCCAGCCCCCTGTAGTTAGACGCCTCAGCTGAGGTCTGTGGGTGGGCAGCTCCACAGGTTCTGCTTGTAAACAACCTGCAAGCCACGGCTGCCACCATTCTGGGTTGGGACGCTGGGACAACGCCGTCCTCCGTGCACCGAGGCTGCCCTCTAGTGTCCGAAGGCCAGCCGGGCGCTGCTCTGCTTGCGATGCACGGCGTGGCGGCCCCTCTTCTGTCCCGGGAAGGCAGGCACCCCTCTTCCTGTGGCGGCAGACCGAGCTCAAGACAGGCCCTCTCCCCGACCAGCAGCCCGGACCCTGCAGGAGCAAACCCCAGGGAGCCCGCGAGCTTACGGGGCTGCCGACAAAGGGGCTTTCCTCTAACGGAGTGGTGGGGTGGGGGGAGGTGGGGGTGGTGTAAACGCTGTCTGCTGCAGTCAGTCATCCCTGGAGCCATTTACCCCGACGGCTAATGATAAGTGTTGACATTAGACTGGATTTTCAACTTGGATTCCACAAACCCAAATACATTTCTATTCTCTCTCATGCCTCCATCCCTTTAGAAACCAAGTCTATTTCAAGAGAAATCAATCTGCACACTGAGGACCAAAGCAACAACTCATGTTAGGAATTTTAGAAAAGTGTTTGAATTCACAAAAAGCAGAGGAAGCCTCTAATGATTTTTATCCTTGGAGGATCTTCTCTCATGCAGCTGAGATGCACGGCATGGTCTTTGCAGTGGATGGAAATGGGTTTGAATCCCCACTCTGCTGCTGAGTGCCTTGGGCAATTATTTAGCCTCTCTGTGCCTCAATTTCGTCTCCTGTAAAATGGCAGGTGTAACACACCTGTCATGCAGGAGCTCAACGATGTTTTGTGTTCTGGTCTTCCCTTCACCTCCATGTTGGGCATTTGATTTTAAACTCCCAAAAGAAATTCTAGGTGTATGGACATTTGGGTTCATTTCCACACAAGCCGACCTTGCTGTTGTAACCTTAGAAAAACCCAGGTGGGATTCCATTAGTGCAACAGGAAGCACAGGACAAAGGGAGGCAGACAAGAGAAGGAAGGGCAACGGAATCTGTGTGATCTGAAACACACTTCCTCCAGCTCAAAGAAGGCCTGCTCCAGCTGAAACAAAACTGGGGGGCAGGGGACTTGGGCCGGTGAGGGCTGCTGCTCACCAAATCTCCATGGAGTCATGTCCCCCAACACTCAGCAGTGGGGTGACAAGAGCATTTCCAACCTGTGAGATGTGCTGAGCATCAGACGGAAGATGTGGGTGAGGGGCATGAGCGGAAAGGCTGACTTAGCTGGTGAGACACAACCCCCACTGAGCTTCAGTGCACTGAAAAGGAAGCAGGGCGGCCAAAGTTCTGGAACAGTCTCTGCAGGCCACTGCAGATCCAGGCCGGAGGCTGGCTGCCCAGCTCATACACACCCCAGTGCCCTGCCCTGCTGGGAGGAAAATGTGGGGAGAATCCCGTATCTTCAGCCTCTTGGCTGGCCCGTGGATGTGGGGAGGGGGATGGGGGGACAGACCACCCTGGGGAAGGACAGAACAGCAGGGCCCACCCCAGCGAGAGCCTGCTCCTCGGGCACACACACGTGGCTGTGGTTTCAAATTCCTTTACGTGCGGACACTCGTGGCAGGGCCGAAGACCCTGTGGATGCCTATCTTTACCTAAAAATTGTCATGTAACTTTAAGCGTTGGAAGAGACTGGCTAATTGAGTTCAACTCCCTTCTCCACCCTAGAGTGAAGTGTCCCAGGGAGGGTGGGGGCAGCCTGGGAGGGCCAGGCCCAGAACTTGGACCTCGATTCCCTGGCTGGTGCGTTTCATCTCGTGGCATCAGCTTGGTCAAGTGACCCCTTGTGCAACCACAGTCATATGTGGATTTGATAATCAATCACCTCAGAACAGACCTTACCTTAAAGCCCACCTTTTAATGTGATCTGAAACTTCAGAATACTCAGAGGCCCCTGGGCAACGGAACTTCAAGACTCACACACATGGTGGCTTCTAAGAAATGGGGAAAACAGCCTGCAGAAGCTAATCGGTGAGAGCAGCGGCCAAACTTGAAAAAGACCAAATTTTTTAAAATTCAGAAGCAATGATGTGTAGGTGTATTGGTCTGACTACCAGGAACAACCAACTGAGAGCACGATGGGGTGCAGAATCTTCAGCTACTTCTGGCACCCGGATCCCTAAATGAAGATGGGGCCTGTATTTGAAAGCCTGCAAGCTACCAGGACAAGTGATTCCCCAATGGTACAGGTTTAGGTTCATTTTCCATGCATCGAACACCAAACACGCCAGGAGCCTTTATATATATCCTCGATTCTTATATTTCAAGCGTAAGTGAGGCTATGGGCAGATGGAAGCCAGAGAGGTGAGGTGTGCCAGGCCGTGCACTGAGTTCTGGAGCCTGCTCCAGGACTGACTCCAGGCCTCTTGCCTTCGCGTTGGGGAGCCCCTACCAGGAGCTTTGATCCCCAAGAAGTCCTCAATGGAGACGAGAGTGCTGGAATCCTCCCACCACATCTCCCTGGGTGCTCCTGCTCCCCTCCTGCGACCTGCCTTTAGAGGTTACAGGGAGCTTGTGCATGCACAACCAGAGACAACGAACACGGGTACGTTCATGCAAAATCTTTATTTGGAATGCGTGTGCTATTGAGCAGCCAGCCACCCTGAATCAGCAAGAGAAAGTACATTGTGCAGAGATACAAAGAGCTCCATGAGACATTCACTTGTGTGTTGCCGGCACATCGTCTGCTGCCGCTTCCCCATGCTCGCTGCTTTCCACCCATCCTCAGCCCTCATCACCGCCCCCTCCCGTACCAAGCTGCAGCTACGGCCTCCGGCAACAGGCCCTCACTTGGTGGTCCTTTCCTGGGACCCTCTCCACCTCCTGCAAGTATTAATGATGCCCAAATTTCTGTGGGGTTATGGGGCCTTGTCTTCAAATTTTAGAATGATTTTTTTTGTTTTTTTTTTGGTACTTTCTGCTTATTTTGTCTGACAGGCCTGAGTGTGATGGCTGGAATTTCAGGTGACCCAGGAGAGGACTTCACTGATTTTTATAATCTGTAGATTACTGCTCTTTTCCCTGGCTGGGATGTGTGGTTTTCATTTCTGATCTCTGCCATATGCTTCTTGACTTGAACCTGCCTTTGTCTCCCTCTGGCTCTGTGACAGTGCATGATACACATCCTGGCTGGGGCTGGGGTGAAGGGAGGGAGGAGACAGAAGTGCTGCTTCTCTGGCTTGGCTGCAAAGCCCGCAAGGCTTCCTGGTGAGGAAGGGGCTGCTCTCAGGGCGGTCACTTCCTCCTCCCTCCCAAGCAAGGGACAGGGGCTGGCGGCTGGAAAACAGACTTGCCTTTGGGTTCATGGTTCCACCATCTATCAGGGTCCACAGAACAAGGCCCTCCCTGTCCGCTGCTGTGTTAATAACCAGAGCAGTGGCGGGGGCTGTCAGTCAAAGCTGGGCTCTGCGGGTGCTTCCCAGCCTCCTCCACACTCCTGATGAACAGCCCGGGGACAGCTCTGACCGGCAGGTTGCTAGACCACAATCGACCCTTTTCGAGAGGCCTCCCCACGTGCATTACAGGCTTCAGCACTCCTTCGTTTGTCCTCAACCAAATGCACAGGCTGGGGGCTATTTTCTCATCTCCCCCTTTCTAGCTTGGTGGGTCCCTGCAGGGGCCAACCCATGCTCCTGGGTAAGGACCACCCACCATGCAGACCCCCGAAGGTCATTTGGAATGTGGTTCCTAAATCCTGTCCTGAGTAGCAACTCTCCTCCCACAAACAGATGTACAGAATCTGCAATTAAAAACAAACAAAAAGGAAATACACACACCGCTCAGGCTTGCGGTGGCCTTAGCTTAAGAAGTATACCCCCCCCGGCCCCCCGCCCGCCACCCCCCTCCCAGCCCCAAGCCCAGCTCTCAGGCTCTGTCTCCTGGCACGGGGTGCAGGTGGGGGGCGGGGTCTGGCAGAGCAATGGTCCCGAACAACAAAGCAAATGCTCCCAAGAACGCAGAAAATCAGAAGTGGTTCTCCACCTTCAGACAACTCTGCTGCACGGTCCCTTGCTCACTGATGGCAACCTGACAATCACATATTGTCATTGTAAATGATGACAGAGAATAGCCAGAGCCTGCAGACGTGATCCCCGGGGGCCATGGGGTGGAACTGGGTGTGTGGGGGGGTTATTACTATCTTCCATTGGCCCTGCCACCCAGAGATGGCGAGTGATGTTCCACTCGTGGATTTGTTTCCTCCTTTTTCCTCGAAGCTCGAAACCAAGCCGCTGTCAGAACAAGTCACTCTGTGGCTGCAGAGAGTGCCTGGGACCCTCGTTTCAGAACCGTTTGAGTTTAGACACTGAACTACCAGGTTCAGGTTCATGAAACACAGAAAACTCCACTTACAGAATTTCCACAGGAACCAAAACCTCCACCTGCAGTTCCAGTAAGGAAACGAGGACCTCCAGGAGTAGGGGCTTTTAAAAAAAAAGAAGCCCAAAGAGTTGTGAACTCCATGGGAAAGATCGGACTGGGGGCTGCTGCAACTCGGAGAAACATAAGGCTGAAAATAATAACACAGATATTTGGTTTTTAATCGTTCAGGAATTTTCTCCACAGATAGCCAATTGGAGCCATATAATCACCCGACTTTTTCCTTCTTTTGCAGATCAAGAAATACAAAAACATTTCATACATAATTCTTCATATAGTTTTTTGGCCCAAATGGTCAAAATTGGAACTTTAATTTTATAAGTCCCAAATTACTAAACACCAACAGTAAGTCATATGTATGAGAAAAACAATAATACAAAATAGAAAAACTTCTTTTCAGCCACAAATAATAAAGGACTGTTGTGTGTATATGAGAAATAGAAATAATAAAAGGAAAATGAGCATTAAATTCAAAACCTTTTGGTTAGAGGCTAAATAATTTTATCTCATAATATGCAAGTTCAAACATCAAATTTTATAAGTTAAATTTTGAAAGTTATTTCTTTTCCCTCAAAATATTTATATATATGTTTGAATACAGAAATTAAGGTTAAAAACATAAATATTGGTCATGTCAACCCAATTCAGACTGGGTTCAGGATATGATACAACCATCAGGATAAAACAAAGCAGAAGAACATCATGTTTTGGTTTGCTTCAGGATGGATATATGTAAGATGCAACAATTTTTTTTTCTTGAGAATGCTTCTCTTTCTCTTAAGGAGTACGACTAAAATTTAATTATTTTGACTAAAAAAAGGCTTTAGATCTATCAGCAAAACTTAAGAGGAAGTCAGAACAGAGCTCATGTCCATAAACGCATGTATGTGAGCTCAAACCTTCTTTCATTTGCTTGTGATGAGGGAAGAACAAACTCACGAACCCGAATCCACAATGGGTCAGCCCTCTCTTCGTTCTACCGGATGACCAGAATAGTACCTCCACAGTTACTGAGGGATGGACCTCTTCCCCGCTAAATGTTTCCTGGGAAAAAGAGCCAGCTGTTCCTAGCAGAGACTCAGCCCAGATTGTGGGAGCTGCCTGTAAGTGTTCAGAAGAGCCCAAATCTACAAAGAGATGACTCTGAATAACAGGTAAGAACCAGGACTGCAGAGGAGGGTATTTGGAAAGACTTTTCAGAATTATTTAGATAGATTTTCTTTTGTTGATTACAGTCCAAAAACATGAAGCTCTTGTGAAATAAAATCATATGGTACAGATAAAAACAGGCCATGAGAGCCCAGTAAGAGTTGTTGTAGGGCCAAATTACAGACCACCCAACGGTTCACATTTTAGGAACTTGAGACGTCTAAAAATAGATAAGGTGGTTTCTCAGAGAGAGAGAGAGAGAGAGAAAGAAGGAAAGGAAGGAAGGAAAGAGAGAGAGGGAGGAAAAGAGGGAGGGAAGATGAGGTGGCATTATTGGAACTTGGCAAGAAACTCTTTAGGAAACATTAGCTAACATCTCATTTAGAAAGGATGGACAAAAACATAAAAAATGCAAAAACTTTGTGCAGGCTAATGCAATATCAAACACAGTAGAATACATAGGCCTTATGATTCTTTTGTAATGGCTATATATATATATAATGCTCCAAGCACTTTTTAAAAATAGGCAGAGACTAATTCAGGAGCATTCTAGATAAAAACACTTATTTCTATAAAGGAGCAGGGCAGGGGGAGGACAGTATAGGCTTGGGACAGATCACCCCAGACACACAAAGCTGAGACTACATTTTGGTAATTCTAGTCAACATGGCAGCAAAAGCCACTGTAAGGATGTTGGCTGGTTTTGAGAGGGTTCTTTTCAAATATAATCTTACAGCCATATCTGTAAAAAAAAAAAAATCTTTGCTTAAAGTACATTTTATTAACCCTGTAATATGTATATACTGACATTTCTTTCTACAATAAAAGTAGCAGTGTTGTAAAAAGGGACATAGCAAATGCTTTAAAGCAAATGTGAACCCTCTTTGGGTTCCTCTCACACCAGGGGATACAAACTCTTTTAAATAAAATAATACTTCCTTAAAAATCTGCCACCTAACAATTGTTTACATCATAGAAAAATAGTATTTTTGTAAAAAGAAATATAGTTACTTTGATAAAATGGTCTATTTTAAACCAGCAATTATTTTCTCATATAAAGACTGTCTAAACATCCATACAGAAAATAAAAATAGATAATACTGAGTGCAAAGCAGACAACGTATATTTGCAAATGATCAAAGTATTTCATTCCCAGATAAACAATGCTCCTAGTATAGTATAGTACACATTTTAATCTTTCAGCAACTTAAGAGATATTGCTTTTATTCTCTGATGGCAAGTTACTTTTACATAAAGTTACTTCCAGCAGCAGCAGGCCAAACTGACTAGAAATGGATTGTGTCTATTCATTTCACACTTCCTCTAAATTCAAAGTGCTGAGACACGAGGCCACAGCCTGTCCCATGTCCCAAACCCCTTCACATGAGCACAGCACACAGGCCGTGGAGATGCAATAGGGGGTTATGGCATTCACGGGCCTTTCCCAATTATTCCACTAGATCTTCCACCCTTAAATTTTCACTCAGAACCAGACTGACACCCAACTATTTACCAACTCTGCCAAATCCATCATCAAGGAGAGTTTCTATGAAAACACTTTTCTAAATAAAGGCATTAAATCTTCATGCCATAGAAACAGATGGTTTCAAGTGACTATTGCTTTATCTCCACAAAGCAACTCTGCACGAATGACTAATTTCTGTGTGACAGTGGCGAAGGATGTTATCGATACGCTAAAACCCAGCAGTTTCCAACGTATAAGTGGGCCTGTTGGGCAGTACCCCCAAATCAGAGAATACTTGGTTAGTAAACTCAGAGCTTCACTGCCATTTCTTCACACTCTTTCCACTCTGCTAGGATCATATGAATCTGCAAAAAGAAAGAGAATTAGTAGTATATTCAACTGGTCTATAATCTGCTTCATCCTCAGACCATAAATAAATGCTAAGGCTCAAAATCCACAAGAGTATAACAGTTCATTTCTAGACACTTCAACAATCTTGTTTTCACTAAGGAATAATAAACTGTCCACCCTGAGGCTGTTTTAAAGGGATGTGGGTGACCATGACCCAGAGACAGGAAAATGTGAGCTGCTTATTATTTTGAAGCCCTTCCTGTTGGTCATAGTTGAACATAATCACTTTCAAATGCAATGCTTATAAGCTGCAGTGAGGCACATGGTGGATGCTAAGAGGGAATTTGTGTGTGTGTGTGAGTGTGTGTAAATTACAACTGGAGCTGACAACTTGCTTTTCAACGTCCATCTCTGTGATCTTGTAGTGTCCCTTGGGGAGCTGGAGGGACCCTGAAATCCTATTTGGCTAGCAACCAGAGGCCCCTGTCTCTGGCCACACCCAGCCAACAGTCTGGCCTCAGGGCTGGACACAGGCCTGTGAGCACAAGCCTTCGAGGCCTTTGCAGACACATGTGTGTCAGAGGCTGGCTGTCACATGGAGCCATTCTACAGTCCACACTGGAAAATCCCAACTGGGCCCAGAAGACCTGGACTTCCAAAACGGGGAATCCAACGACAGAGAAATAATCCCAGACTTCCACTAGCAGCTCAGCTGGGCGTTGCTAAGTTTGGCCACCGCTGGACCCACAGGGCTGTGGGGTACAGCAAACCTGAGGGTCACCCATTCCTCTTTTGGTCAGAAATCTCCTGCCACTGCAGCTGAAAGGTGGCCTAATTTTTTTATTATTTTTTTATTTTTGAATTTTTATTGTGATTGTTCAGATACCATACAATTATCCAAAGATCCAAAGTGTACAATCAGTTGCCCCTGGTACCCTCATACAGCCGTGCATCCATCACCACACTTAATCTTTGTTCAGTTTTTAGAATCTTTTCATTACTCCAGACAAGAAACAAAGTGAAAGGTGGAAAAAAAAAAGAAAGAAAAAGAAAAGGAAACTCAAATCCTCCCATATCCCTAACCAAGCCCCTGCAATTGTTGGCTCGTAGTGTTGGTATAGTACATTTGTTACTGTTTATGAAAGAATGTTGAAATACTACAAACTGTAGCGTATAGTTTGCAATAGGTATATATTTCTTCCCTATATGCCTCTCTATTACTAACTTCTAGATGTATTGTCATGCATTTGTTCTGGTTCATGGAAGAGTTTTCTAATGTTTGTACAGTTAAGCATGGACATTGCCCACCATAGCAATCAGTTTTATACATTCCCGTCTTTTGACCTCCAACTTTCCTTCTGGTGACATATATGACTCTGAGCTTCCCGTTTCCACCTCATTCACGTGCTGTTCAGCACTGTTAGTTATCCTCACATCTTGCTACTGACACGTCTGTTCATTTCCAAACATTTAAGTTCATCCTAGTTGAACATTCTGCTCATACTAAGCAACC
>PVKY010003186.1:0-22542 GCA_004027775.1 Bradypus variegatus | reverse complement strand
CATGCCCCAAAAGAAATAGCTCTAATTCTGACAAAAGGATCCCCCAAAAATTGAGGGTCCGGTATTGAAACTGGAAATTTTGGACACTCAGGTAAAGGCTTCTGTGAGATGTTTGTTTTCAGATTGGCCCAGTTCTTGTCCTCATATCCTCCGTCCTCCCCCCGAGCTGCCTGGGTTAGGAGCAACCCTGTCTATGTCGGAAACACTTAGAGAAAATTATCACAGCACCAGAAAACGTGGTAACAAGTAAATTTCACTTATGGCTTCACTCTTCATAAACAAATTTCAAGCAGTCAGAATAGGAAATTGAAAAAGGATCCCAAATTCCAAGAACTGAGAGACAACTATAAATGTATCTAGGACAGAAAAACCCAAAGAAATAAAAAGACACGAAAGCAGCACAGAGCACAGGCCTGAGCTCTCATGAGCCAAGCCTAGAGCACAATCTTCCTTTATAATTACAAAAAAGAAGTCATTAATAAAATAATAACAAAATAATCAAGTTGTTAGGTTGCTTAACACCTACTTAGTCCCAGCAATAATTTCTTTAATTCTTCGAGGAAAGCATTACTAATCCCTTATCCAAATGAGAAACACCAAGGTACATAGAATTTGAATAATGTACCAAATGTAACACCACTGGCAAACAGCAGAACATGTATTTAAACTCAGATCAATTTGATCCCAGATTCTCACTCTTTTTCTTATGAAACTCTGCATCTTTTAAGTGATGTGTAGGTTCACATGTCTATGTGTATGCACGTATATGTATATTTATATATATTTGCATAAATACATATAAATAGATGTATATATCATAATATATATAAGAAATTATATTTGGTGACTGGCCATTTTTGCCTCATCCTGGGTTCTCCTTCTGAGTGACTACTCCAGCTAGCCCTGCCCTGGATGTACCCACAACCAGCAAGGGCTGCACCTCCACAGAGTCTGGACGATGAAAGCCACTCTTAGCTTCTCCAGAAGGCTCCTGCCGCTTCTTCTCTGACTAGCCACTTGCCCTTTTGTGCCACATAATTTACTAGCAAGCCATGGCTCTCCATATGGCTTAGATGATACGAAGCTGTCTTGTTTCTCCAAATGGCCCTTTGCTGTGTCTGCTTTCCATGCCACAGCGTTTGAAACTTCCAAGCCCCGTTATCCAGGGGAAAGCCCTCCCTCTCCCCTCGGGGCCACAGTAAAGGCAGGAGCCCAGCACCCACATGTGCTTCTCTTCTCCCCTCCTCCAGGGACTTCACAGGAGCCTCGGTTAGGGAAGCCCCAGGCCCCTCAGCTGCTCTCTGTCTCCCCTCTCCCCTCCAGGCCCTGTGATCTAACAGCGCTGTCCTTTCATGCATTCCCCGTGGCTGCTGGCTGCTTCATCTCTTCACCCAAAGAACTTCCACATGACATCCAAAACACAAATATGTTTCATTTGGTATATATATTAATATATCCATATAAATCAAACTTCCAGTAAGCTATTTACAGAGGTATACCTAAATATAGTGATATACCAAAATTGCTATAAAATAATGGTTAAGCAAAGTGCATGGATTTTAGGATTGTTGTGTGATTTTGTGAATTCTCTTTTATCATTATAAAATGTCCCTGCTTCACTTTGATAATTTCCCATGCCTTGAAGTCTACTTTGACTGCGATCAATATAGTAACCCCAGCTATTTTGTGGTTAATATTTGCATTGTGTATGTTTCTCCATCCTTTTAGCTTATCCTATCCATGTCTTTAAATATAAAGTGTTGTTGTAGTTTCTGTTTTATTCAGTCTGACATTCTTTAATTTTGAATGAAATTCATTTGTTTTTACCATAATTATTTGTATAGTTGGGTTAAGGCTGACATTTTATATTGTTTTCTATCTGTCCCATCTAGAGTTTTTTCTTTGTTCCTCCTATTCTGCTTTCTTTTATATTAACTGTGTGGTTTTCAGTATTTTATTTTAACTCCTCTATTATTTTTTTCAAGTGTGTTCACTCTAGAAATTACAATATCTATTGTTTTGGTTTACTAAAGCTGAAAAAATGCAATATACCAGAAATGGACAGACATTTTTTTATGATAGTGAAAATATACTTTATTTTTTTAATATAATAGCTACTAGCAATATACTGGTGTTTGAGTTCCAAGAGAGAGAAAAGAAAATACAAGCATTCTATAATCTTTCATTTGCCTTTTCAAGCAATTCTAAAGAAAATACTCCAATTTGTTATGGCTTCAGGAATTGAACATTTTTTCCATAATAAGAATATAATTATCGTGACTCAAATCTTGATAAGTTGTAAAGGTAGAATAAAAAAGGCCTATACAGTATATGAATAATGAATGCTTCCCTCTCTTTGAATCAAATAATGATTATAACCAGTGTAAGAAATTTGTATCAATAAACTTAATGAAATGTGCATCAAAATGTGCATGAAAAAATACATTCCTGTTTCCTCTCATTTTAACTTGGAAGATATTTCCTAAATATATTTTTTTTAATGCACAGAAATGAAAGCTCTCTACATCCATCCCTGGAGAGATTTAAAACCTAACAGAGAAAATAATAATGCCTAAATTCGAGTGGATCAGCTTGGTGTAAGAATAAATGTCAGAAATCTCTTAATCACATATAGGTTGCTCAAGGATTTAAAGATTAAATTGTGAAGGCCAAAGTTACCAAGAAATAAAATCTCATTTGAATTTTATCACAAAGTTACCAATACTAGTAAAAGAAAACAGAACTGTATAGAAAATCTGCATCTACATTTTTTCAAAAAAGGTAACTGAAACAGAGCTTTCCACCTGTTGAATACAAAAATTTCTCAAAATTCCATAGAAAGTTGTGAGACTCCCCATTTATATTCTCATCTCCTCACTGAAGTGCAATAAAGAAGAAAATGGGTAGTTGTCGAAACACTATCAGGTGATTTCCTCTACACCAACATACACTACATGAAATCACCATGAAAACTTTTATGTCCCAAATCTCCCAGGATTTTTAAAGTCTACTCTTTCCACAAACATATCATGGGGTAAAAGCATGCTGTAGAATCATCCTTCTTCTTAGCTTCTATGCATTTGCCAATCCCAATTTCATTTTACTAACTTTCCAGATAAAGGAATGAAATCTGTCTTTCTACCCGGAAAAGCAAGTCTGTCTTTGCTGGTCTCCCTACAGCAGCCAGGTGTGACAATGAGCACAAAGGCCTCCTTAGTCATCCAGCTGGGCAGCCAAGTGAAATCACTGGATCAAGACTTTAAAAGACAATGAGAATCAATATCTGATGTGAAAATACTTCACAACGGAGTTCACAATGTGTTTTTCATCAGTATATTCTGAGGAATGGAGCTCTTTCCTCTGCAAGTCCTCCACTTGGCACCACAGTCCACCGCTCAGTAGAAAGAAGAGGCACCCCTTTTCTCAAATCATTTTTATACTTTAAGTTATCCAGCAAGTTTCAACGTCACCTGAATGCTAAGTTGCCACGGTTTAAAAAGTAGGTGAAAAGTGATCACTGGGGCCTCTGTGCTAATGTAGATGTGACAATTTGACCCGCAGAAGCAACTGAAATGTAATTCCTCAATAGATAATCCGTGTGAAGTGCCAGATAGTGCCTTTCCTGGAACTAGATAAATCATTGTCCAATATCTAATTACAAAAAGATGTGTGCCAAATCTTGTGATCAGCAATAAGGAGTTCTTAGAAAGGAAAAACGAAGGAATCTTCCTGAGCCATGTGAATACAACACGGAGCTTTTTCCGTCATCTTTCTGTACCAACCTAAATACCGACCTACAAAAAATGGAGTATGCTTATAAAAGTCTGGCTGCTTCCATAAAGCCAGCACTTACTAAATGTCTGCATATAAAAGAGAGGAAAACATTGCCATTTTAAAGCAATACACTTAAATTTTTCAAAAACAACCTATGAGAAATAGCACTTCTTACAAAAGTTAGGTATAAAAATTACCAAAAATGTATTTAAGTCACAACAACAGTCTTTGGAATAGCATTTAGAAAACTCATTAAAAAAATACAAATGAATAAATAAATAGCAAACTTTTGTTTTATTTTCACTAAGTTCCTCCTTCCCTGTTAGAGACAAATAATTCCTGGTATAGGACTTCGATTTAAAAAACAAAAAACAAAATTCATGCAGAGTGCTATTTCTCAACATGGCTATAGAAAAAACTTAATTCAATGAAGTACACTGATTGAGACTAGGCAAAACTGAAGTAAATACACACTCACTGCAACACGATATTTCAGTCCAAAAGGAGTGAATGATCCTGTACCCAAAGTCTAACAATAAATTTGAGGGGGTGAAGGTGAGCATTGATAATCTGTGTATTTTATCTTGCTTTTCATATAGGATGAATAATCCATTCTTTACCAAAATTATCTACATTAAATGTGCTTTAGAAACAAAATTTTACTTAATATTTTGAAAAACCCACCCCACACTCCTTAGGTTAATTTCTGTATAAGTGTTAGTTTACATTACTAATCATTGTGCTGCTACAGCTAAATCAACTAAATATTAGTCTACGTAGTGTGGCTCGAAAGATCTACAAAGGTATAGACCTATGTTTACCCAAAAAAAGGAGCTTTTAAAAATAAAAACAAACTGGAAGAAAGCAATAATATTCCAAATGAATGGCACTGGGCAAATAACATGTAACAAATAACAGATGTAGATAGATTATCAGGTGTTCATTGGTTTCTCTCATAAGGATAAAATGCTTGAGGAAGGTCTTGAGACTACTGTCCCCTCCCTCTAAACTTTCAGCTTCTACATAGTATCAGATGTTACAACTGGTATAAATGATAAATGCTATTAGATAAAAATAAAAATTCATCTACAAAGCAAACTAGCAAAATCTGTAGTGACTATTCATAAAAGGCTCTCTTCGTCGGTGGTAATATCCTTTAGCACATATCCAGGATAGACTAAATTGAAGCAGAATATTTCTGATACAGTAGCCATCCTTTCATATACTTTTACTAACTATTATAAAATTCCAAAAATACATAAATACTCCTTGTACCATGCGTTATGCACCAGTTGGGGGCAGACTGATGAAGTCATGGCTACCACTTTAACAGTTAAACACTGCACCTCGAGAGTTCTGCCCTCTATCCACAGTGCATGGTGAGGGCTTGGAGAGGTGGCAAACTGCCTCTACACTGAAAACTTTGTAATGGAATGTCTCCAAATTAGAGGAGAGGGGGATACCGGGAGGGGAGGTAGGCAGGGTAAGAGAATTTTAAAATAATACTGCTTGGTAGTGTATATTTTAAGACAGCTACTATACCTTGTCTATCCTTTATCCTAATCTTGAATAACTGCATATTCATGCAAAATAAAATTTCTACTTTATAGGAAGAGGAGTGGTCTGTTAGGAAAAGCATATTCTGTTAGGGGAAGATGTGAAGACACCTCTCTCATAAGTGCCATTTACTTGGTGAGTCTTTTGGCTACATCACTATATGCTACTTCAACCTCCTTGTCACTGGGACAGGTATTGGTGGACTCATCCCTGCTATAAGCACTAGTTAAGGATCCCCAGAGGCTGGTCATTCCTTTCGGGATATCAAAATTGCGATACTTTTTGGCCACCACCTTGACAATGTGCAGTTTGGGCAGCAGGTTGCAATCAGCTAATGTCATTTCATTGCCATCCAGGAATTTATGTGTGGAAAATTTAATATCCTACATACTATTCTCATCAATTTCATCAGGGATGGGAGAATTCAGATATTTGTCCAGTCTCTGCAGTGTTTTCAAGAGACCCCTCTCCAGTGCTTCATTAGCCTCTGGTCTTGAATTCTTGATATATGCAGAGAATTTGGCAAAGATGTCCATTCCAGCAGTATTTGATTCTGGGTGTTTTGGTGAAAGCTTTAAGTACTTGGGAGGGCATAAGACTTCTTCAAGAATTTCCTCAATCTTATTTACACCTATTTTGACTTCATTGTTGAAAGTTATAAATGGTGGGTGGGTCCTGGGAGCCAAGTTCTGCAGGTCTGCAGGCTTCCTTTTCAGGTCAACAGTAGTGACACTAAATGCAACGCCTTTCAGCCAAAGCATCATGAAGAGCCTCTGAGGAAAGGGGCAGTTTCCTGTGCTTTCACCGTCACTGCCAGCCTTGATGAAGAGCTCGATGATGGGCTCTTTGTCCTCCTCCTTCAGCCTGTTCAGTGGCACCGACAACGCCATGGCCGGCTCGGTGGGCTCGGGCGGCGGCTGCTCCGAGGCTGCTGTGGCTGCCGCTCCCGCCGCGCTGCGCTTCCTCCAAGAGTCCCGGCATCGAGCTCGCAGCGGCCTCGGCTCCGCAGCGCCGCCTCACGCCTCACGCCCCGCGCGCGACTCTGGACAGACTTTTAACAATGGAGATTTATTAGCTTACAGGTTTATAGTGCTAAGGTCACGAAAATGTCCAGATTAAGACATTAACAGGACGATACCTTCTCTAAAGACAGGCTAACAGGTAAACTCGGGCTCCTCTGTCAGATAAGGCTCATGGCAGCATCTACTGGTCCTTCTCTCCCAACTTTCATTTGTTCCAGCTTCTGGCTTCAACAGCTTCCTCCCTGACTTCTGCATGTTTCTTTCTTTTAGCTTCTGTCTCTCTTAGCTTCTCTGGGGTGCCCTTTTGTATTTTACCCTCTTATAAAGAACTCTAGTAAGAGGATTAAGAACTTCTGGACACTCATCAACTGAAATAACCTAATCAAAAGGTCCCACCCACAATATGTCTACACCCACAGGAATGGATTAAAATAATATGATTTTTTCTGGCACGCATAACAGCTCCAAACCACGACACCCTCCTTAATTTATCACAATCTACCTAACATGTAATGTAAGAGCTTTATAAATTTATCTACCCCTTCTACCTGTTGAGCTACTGACAATTGCTTACTTCTCCATATGCTGTATACCTCACAACATGCTGTTAATATTTTTTGCTCTCTATTTGTAACTATCAATAGACTTCAAAGAAATTAAGAAAAATCAGTCTTCATATTTACCCACACATTTACCACTTCTTGGGCCTTCATTTCTTTCTGCAGATTTTGGTCTCCTTTAGTGTTTCTTGTAGTGCATATCTGCTGGTGACACATTCCTGAATAAAAGAAATACAGCATGATGTCACCTCCTGTGTTTCTGCAGTGACTTCACTTGAAAGGGGAAAAGTTGGAAGGAGTGAATTAAATCAATAAACCACCATATGTACACCCGTTAGAAAACCCAGAATTCCATGATCAGATTTTTTGTAGGCTAGGGAAAGTGTTGCTGACCTTTTCAATATGGGGAGTTTAGGGACAATAAAATTTGTCAATCTTGTACCTAGCATAGACCTATCAGTCAAAGTGAGCTAGTGCAGGTATGCTCAGTGGTGTTATCCACTCGCAGAAACCTTGCTCATTCTATCATGAGGGGTCTTATATTGGGGCTCATGGATGAGTTTTGGGGAGTCCATGAAAGCCCTGAAAATTGTATGCCAATATTTTGTGTGCATATGCATTTATGCAAGAAGAGTTACAACTGTCATTAGCTGCTGAGATGAGTATGTGGCCCAGAAGACAATAACAATACAGAAAGTGCGGAACTGTCCCAAGAACTTCTCTCCCATCTGCAAAATTCCTCAGTTATTCCAGTGAACAGATACCAGATATTCTGTCTTACAAAGGAGAGAGAGAAAGGGGACTGAGAAATTTCATGCCTTTCCATCATCACAACCTGAACTCTTGGGCAGGAGGAAAAGCTCCTCAATAATTAGCAGAGAAAGATTTTAAGGTTGAAGTATTTTTGAGCCATCTCACTACTTTCCATTTATCTAACAAAGAGATGCTAGATACTTCTATTTTTTATGTTGATGTGAAGTGTCTGTCTAATTTATTAAATTGTCATGAAGTAATGAGTAATCATTGCCAGTAAACAGCTGCGTCACAGAAATCAAAGACAGAAAAATTCAAACTCTATAGTATTTTCATTTTCATCCTAGCAGACGCCTAGGCATTTTAAGTAACATTTTAAGTAACATTCCATGGCATTTTAAGTAACATTTAATGGAAGCTGATTATTCCCTCTTTCTAGCTCCCCCACCATTTTCACACTCCCTCTTCCTTTGCCTTTACCCTCTGGTGCAAAAAATGAAAGCCAAAATCTTTTGACTTCCTTCTTTTAGCAAAGAGTAAGTCTGCCAACAGAATGAGATATAACAAACCATAAGCATGCAACTCAAGGCACCAAAGAGAATGTGCTTTTTCAAAGTCAGAAAGCAGGGAAAGGAAGGGTCAGTGGCATGCTTAACCATGGTGGCCAAATGATAGCAACCTAATTGGGCCATTAACTCCCAGCCCCATGACAAGGGACTGCTCCTCTGCATTTCTGAGACCTTTAAACACCTCTGAGGATCAAGTGGGTTAAAAAAATGAATGCCCTCCCTTGTGGAAGGTAAGGAGTGTTTTGCATATTTGATATGTAGCAAAAAAGCCCTGAAGTCATTGGGGAGAAAAGTGCAAGATTTTAGTAAGAAAAAGCAATGTCTCTGGACTTTTCTTCTCTAGCTCTGGCTCCTGGATTTCACAGAAACTCAAGACAGTTGCTTCATGTGTAATCATGAAGAGGTGCTGGGTGGAACAAGCATCCATTTCTGAATGGAAAGGTAGAAACATGGAGCTTGTAAAGAAGCTCCAGCCATTGTGGCCTTTGATTATTACACAGTGCTGCTCCTTAGAAAAATAAAACTTGTATGTTATGCATATCATATAGGATTATACATTATAACTCTTTTACCCAAACCATATTAATGGTAAATGACAGTTCAATGCCTGTTATAAGACTTCTGCTAACTGCATTCCTGGTTTCTCCCTCATACGTGATTGAAAGCAAAAACATCAAATAAGATTATCTTTGTCCTAACTCGCACATTCATTAATAGCAGTTTTGTCCCTAGCAATAAATTTCCCATGAGAGGAATGGATTTGTGTACTTGGCAAATGCATCCCTCTAACGTGACTAGAAATACTTAAAGAGAACATCATGAGTAAATAACATTTGAATAGATGCTCTAGAGAAAATTACTATGGAAACAAGTTCCCCTTCCTACAACATATAAGGAAGCTAAAATCTCATTAAGGTTCTAAACACTTATTTTTAAAAATATATATCCAGACTTAGTTTCTTTTTCATTACTGTAGTATAGTAATGATGGGGTTTCAGATACAAGAGATTGTTATGAGTTCATGAGTTTGAACTTTTTAGAGATTTGGGGATGAGTTGCTGCAGTTATCTTAAGGCTGTTTTGGGGGAAATTTTTTTGAAAGAGCCAATTATACAAAAAGAGTTTACACTAGGTCAAAAGTGTCCCAAGGAGAATACATATATGGACACATCTTTCAGGAAGGGAATTTGCAGCATATTTAAAATTATATATATACATATGTATGTCTGTATGTACACATATATATGCATATGTATATGTATGTGTATTTGTGTGCATATAACTTTCACTTTTAACCTAGTGAAGCCACTTTCAGGAATTTTTCCTATAGTGTTAATTGGATAAATATACACAGATAGATATGCAAAGAAGTTACTGAAGCTATGTTATCTTCACGATAACCTCTAGATCAATGAAAATGCAGAAATAAATTATGGCACATCTATAAAAATGAATAAACTTTATCCATCTTAGATAAAGATGTAGATTTATTCATTCATATGAAGAGTTATCCAGTTTAGTTGTGAGGGAAAAAGTTTAAAAATCATCATGTAGAATAATATAGTGCTTTATATGTCAAGAGAGAAATAAAGAGAAAATATCCAAAAAAAACTTTATTAAATTGTCAACCTTGGAATAGAGATTGTTTTTAACTTTCTTCTTCACATATTTACTGTTTTTGATGTTATTTATAATCATAAATAAAGCAATTAAATCTACTTTAATTTTAGAGGGGACATTCTCACATTTAGGAAATGTTCATGTTCAAAAGAGCAAAAGAAAAAAGGGAAACAACAGAAGATTCAAAATGCTATTCAAGGCCCTGATTCTGCCAATCTACGAGCACACTGTGTGCAATTGTCCTGTCAATCCTGGGCAAAGCAGAGTTAACACAAGCAGGCATTTCATACACTGAATTGGAAAAGTCAGCTCTCTCTTGGAGCTGTTTAGTTGTCCAGCCTTTCTTTTGAGGTTTGCAGCCAAGCAACCACTCTACTCTACGATTTGTTCCTTCACTTTTCAATGGTGTCAGATGATTCTCACTCAAACACCTGCATAGTGCTCTATGATTTCCATATAAAAATGTGTACACATTGAAAGAAACAGATGAATTAAGACAAAGAATCTTCTGGTTAAGAAAGCAGAGGGGCACAAGTTTCATTTCTACTCTCTTGGATAATGACTGAAATTACAGAATATAAAAAGAGAGGAAATGCCCATCGATGCTGGGAACTAGGGAATGGAAAATGGTCCATGCAGAATTTTCTGCTGCAAATGATACAGACAGGGTGGAATTGAAGAAAAAAAGAAGGCAGCTTCCCTGGGAAGGAAATAAAGGAGATGGGATAGAAGCTCATTACTTACCCCCACTTAGGAGAGGCAAGAACTGCAAGTAATGGGTATTGGGAGGACTTCGTGGACCCACAGGTATGAGAGACGCATCGTGGAGCTGCACCAAGATGGCGCCCGGAGCGGTGGGAGACCCACTTTCTGATAACACATCGTTTTGACATTGCTACATGGAAATGATAAGAGAAAATTTTCCCTACCTGACTTTATGGTGCAATAGCAAAGATATGAGAGAAATTCACAGAAATAAAGATTCTGAAATGAAACTTAAACTTACAGTAAATATATGCTTTTCCCTATGAATACAAATTTGGACAGAATCCACCTGCTGGAGTCCGTATTTGAAAAGCATGGATGTTCTTCTCTGCAAATGTAAATTTAAAATGATTAGCTAGGAAATAAGAGGCAACATGGAGAAATCAATACAGAAATCTATTATAAAGCAGATTTTCTTTGAGAGAAATAAGGGGAAAGGTGATACATCCTCTGAATCATGTCTTCAACAGGAATCAAGGTCCCATGGTATATATGAAACTACCAAAGATTGTCAGGAAGATAAAGCAATCTGAGGTCAAGAAAGATCAAGTGGAAACAAAAAAGCTAAATTTTCAGAATTAAAAATTGCAGCTGGAATGGGAAATATTTCATTGAATGCTCAGAAACTAAATTAGGGCTGTGGAACAGAAATGCAAGAAAGTATCCTAGAGTGTAAGAGAAAAGTCTAAAAAGCTTAGCATAAAAGTATATATATATATATATATATATATATATATATATATATATATATATATATATATATATATATATATATATATATATATAAACATATAAAATAAACAGGAAAAAAGCCAGAAAATAATTCTATTTATAATAGGGAACAACAAAGCAAAGAAAAAGGAAAAAAAGAAAACAATAATCAAAGAAAACAATAATCAAAGAAATAATAATGCTACTTCCTTGGGCCAGTCTTCCAGTGGTTTTGTTTCTCACTTAGAGTAAACTCCAAAGCCCTAGCCCAGCCACAATTTTCACACAGTGGCTTCATTCACTCATGACTAACCCCAGCACTGTCCCTTCTCAGGGACTTGACAAAGTGCTTCCCCAGGTATTTCCATGACCTCATTTCCTTTGGATCTTTCCCCAAACTCTCAGACCTTGCACATGTACCTGCTCTACAGGTACCCTCTATCCCACTGACCCTGTGCTACCTGTCTCAACAGCACTAATCTCCAGATATAACATTGAGTATTCATTTATTTGCTTATTTTCTGTCTCTTCTCTATTACCCCATGAGAGCAGGCACTGTGCTTTATTCTCTATGGCGGTAGTTGTCAACCAGGGGCAATTTTGCCCCCCAGGGGGCATTTGGTAATTTCAGTAGTTGTGCTTGGTTGTCATACCCGGGACAGGGGTGTTAGGGCATCTACTGGCTATTAGCCAGGGATGCAGGTAAGCATCCAACAACACCTAGGACGGCCTCCTGTAATCAAGAACTATCCAGTCCAAAGCATCAGCAGTGCCAAGATTGAGAAACTGCCTTATGAATGGTGTCTTCAGCATCTGGCATGTAATAGTCATGGAGTAAATATTGTGGATGGATGGACGGATGGGTGGATGGACAGATGGATGGACAAACAATTAGATGAGCAAATGAATTGAATATAACTTTTCTGAGCTAATGGTGGCCTCTGAAAATTGACAAAGGTAACCAACCATTAAAAATAATGGAAAAAAGCAATTTGTTGACATATTCTGCCATGTTTTAATTACAAGTAAAAACAGTCATAGGCATTTCTTGGACCAAAAGGGGAAAGATAAAGGAAACAAAGTTTCGGTGGCTGAGAGATCTCAAATAGAGTTGAGAGGTCATAATCCTTTGTTCTTATGCATTATATAGGTATTCCTTTTTACTTCTTAGTTTATTGGAATGGCTAGAAAGAAATAGCTGAAACTGTTGAACTGTAACCAAGTAGCCTTGATTCTTGAAGATAATTGTGTAACTACATAGCTTACCTGGGGTGACAGTGTGATTGTGAAAACCTTGTGGCTCACACTCCTTTTACACAGTGTATGAACAGATGAATAGAAAAATGAAGACAAAAAGTAAATGAATAATAGGGAGAGATGAGTGGTATGGGATGTTTTAGGTGTTCTTTTTTACTCGAACTTATTCTTAGAGATTTTTTGTGTGTGATAACAAAAATGTTCAAAAACATATTTGGGTGATGAAAGCACAACTATATGATGGTACTGTGAACAACTGATTGCACACCATGGATGATTGTATGGTATGTGAATATCTCTCAATAAAATTGAATTGAGAAAAAAATTATAGGAATTGTGGTAAGGAAAAAGTTACTGGTAAATAAACAAATAAAACAAACAAATAAATAAAATGAGCCTCAGATTTCTCCATAATATTAATTGTAACAAGATGATGGATTTTGTCTACAGAATTTTGTGGGAAAAGGCTGGGAGCTAGGTGTCTATTTTCAGTTCAATATTTGCCATGTTGAATATACCAAAGATAAATATCTATGAGAGGGGGATATAAGGGAGGGGAATGGGATTCTTTGTGGTGGTGGTGTTGTCTGACCTTATTATTGTGTTGTATTGTATTGTATTTTTTTCTTTTATCTTTTTTATTACTCTTTTTAAAATTTGTTTTGTAAGAATGAATATGTTTAAGTGCTGATTGTGGTGATGAATGCACAACTATATGATGATAGAGTGAACAACTGTGGATGATTGTATGGTATGTGAATATATCTCTATAAAATTGCAGGAAATAATAAACAGAGGGATACAAATTCTGGAGAAAACATGGAGAGAGGGATGTACCTATTTACTGTTGGTGGGGAAGTAGAATGGTGTAGCCTATCTGGGGGTCACTGTGATGGGGGCCATAAGGTCCTGCAACCTCATTATTGGGTATATACTTGGAAGATCTGAGAGCAGGGACATGAATGGACATTTGCACATTGGTGTTTATGATGGCAGTATTCATGATTTGCAATGGATGGAGTGGCCTAAGTGTACATCAAATGATGAACAGAATGGTGTACTATGATATATACATACAATAGAATATTGAGTGGCTGCAAGAAGGAATGAAGTTATGAGACATGCAACAAGGTGAATGGATCTTGAGGACAGCATTTTGAGTGAAATATGTCAGAAACAAAAATACAAACATTATAATTCTTCACTCTTCGTGCATAACCTGGTCAATCTCTGGAACTTTGGGTATCTATGTAACACCTTAAACTCTAAGATAGAGTTTGGCAGCTATGAATGTCAGTATTACCACATACAGCAACTGTTAAAAAAAAGCTGAAAAAGAGTTCAGACTTCAGTCAGAGATATGAATGAAGGAGATCTGGTTGGGATTAAGGCAAATTGGGCCAAAGGTAAAGGACAATATTGACTGTGTCCTAAAACTTCAATTTCTGTGTGAGAACAAGGGAAGAGATGTTTACCTGGTGCAGGATCTATATTTTCTGTAGCACACTAAATAATTTAACTCATGCGGTCAGTTTACTCAAACACCATAATTACCTAGAACTTTGAATAGGAAAAGAGATCTGGTAAGTTTATACATGTTAATGTGAAATCCTGATAATCCTGAACTAATTTGGGCAGAGAATAAAAATATATTTGCAGCCCCCCACCCCCGAGGAACTGGGGGAAAAAGTAGAAATATTAAACTTCCCCACCTGAGTTATTACTAATATTCTCACAAACACTGAGGACTGCCAATTGATTAGACTGAGACCTTGATCTTGGCACTTGCCCTTATGAAGCTTGTTCCTGCAAAGGAGAGACTAAATAAAATTGTGCCTAAGAGTCTCCCTCAGACAACCTCTTTGTTGCTCAGATGTGGCCTCTCTCTCTGTGTAAGCCCACTGGGCAGGTAAACTCCCTGTCCTCCCTCTATGTGGGACATGGTTCCCAGGGGTGTAAATCTCCCTGACAACACAGGACATGACTCCCAGGGATGAGCCTGGACCCAGCATTGTGGGACTGAGAAATCTTCTCGACTGAAAGGGGAAAGTAAAATGAAAATAAAGTTTCAATGGCTGAGAGACTTCAAATGGAGTAAAAAAGTTATTCTGTAGGGCATTCTTCTGCACTATATAGATACCCCTTTTTAGTTTTTAGTGTATTGGAATAGCTAGAAGGAAATACCTGAAACTGTCGAACTGTAACCCAATAGCCTTGATTGTTGAAGATGATTGTGTAACTCTGTAGCTCACACAGTGGGACTGTGTGATTGTGAAAACCCGGTGGCTTACACTCCCTTTATCCATTATATGGACAGATGAGAAGAAATATGGGGACAAAAATGAAATGGAAATTTGGGGGGTGGGATGGGTGGCAAAATATTTTAGATGTCCTTTTTTTTACTTTTATTTTTATTCTTATCTTTAATTTTTGGGAATAAGGAAAATGTTCAAAAATTGATTGTGGTGATGAATACACAACTCTATGATGGTTCTGTGAACAGTTGTGCACTGTGGATGACTGTATGGTATGTGAATATATTTCAATAAAACTGAATTAATAAAATATTTACCATGTTAACCACACAGGCAGGAGTAGAAATGTTTTAACTTTCAAAAAGAGTAAGTACTCAGAGATATACTATGGTTCAATAAGTGGTAACTCAAATCAAGCAATTCAAGACTGTGGAGGCACTGGCACAGTAGACAAGGATGTCAGTTAAGAAGAGGTTTATGGCTAAGTATTATGTATGTATTGAAACTTAATGCAAACATAAGAAATAACCCTTGAACACAAAAATGCACAGAATCTGTAATAAAATCTGCAATGAGATTGCAACAACAAACTGGTGTAGAACAATTTAAATGTAAAAGTAAAAGCACTGAAATGTCATAGGTAAACACAGAACAATATTTAACTAATATCAGGGAGTGAAAAAGCTTTTAAACATCAACACAGACAGAAGAATTAGAAAGGAAAAGAATTCAAATAAGTATCTGCATGTAAACAAACTACAAAAACAAAAGGCGAATGACAAACTAGAAAATACTACTGACATTTGGGTACAAGTATGTGTATGAATTAATCATAGAATCATTTAAACACTAAAATAAAACTTCTTAAAATAAATGAGAAAGAGATGAGCACCTCAAAAGAAAGCTAAACATTCTTAAAATGTTCAACATCCACCAGTAATAATTACACTACTTTCCCCTATACTCTTTTTTCCTATAAAAGTAGAAACTTTTATCACAATTATAGTAAAAATTCTCGGTATGTAAAGTACAAAGAAATGGGCACTCACATACCCTTAGGAGGAAAATATCTCAGAACAAACATGCTGGAGGGCAATTAGGTAGCGTGAAGAGAAAATTTCACAAAATTTCAAAGCCTTGGATGAAGGAGTTTTATTTCTAGCAATTTGTCCTAAGGAATCAATCACAGGTGTTTAAAAAGATGCATGTGCAAAGCTGTTCTTCACAGCATAATTTATAATAGTGAGAAATTGGAAACAATTTAAAGGGCTGCCAATAAGAAATTGGTTTTTAAAATATGGAACATACAAACTATGATGAAATGCAGGTGACTAATTAGCAACTATGTACGAGAAAACCTAATGAAATAGGAAATGGACAGTGAGAAAAACAGGTTCGAAATAAGGTGCACTGTGACCCAGATTTGGTTAAAATATGTGCAAATATAATGCATGTGTTTAGGTATGTAAAGTACACACAGGAAAAAATACTGAAATTATGTATAACATTATGTTAGTGGAGCCTCTGTAAATCAGCTTTTCAAAAAAAAGAGCAAATTGAAATACTTTACCTGTCCAATGTTGACATATTTCAAAATTTTGATAAAAATAAATATATTTATTGGCCCTAATCAGTAAGCAGAACATAGTGGAGATGTCAGAAATGGACTCATGTGTAAATGAAAAGTTAACCTCTGATAAAGATGCCATGACAGTTCAATGGAGAAAGGATGGGAGTTTTAAGATAATGTTAAGAAAATTGGTTTATTGAATGGAGAAAAATAAAAATATTTTCCTACATAATGCCATAGGCAAAACTGGACTCAAAGAATACTAAAGACTTAAATGTAAAAGTAAATTTTAAAAATTAATAGAAAACATTTCAGGGAAAAGATTTTTTTCTAACTCAAGAGGAGTAGGAGTGTTTATTAAGCAAAATTTCAAATGTATACAACACAACAACGAAAATTTACTGACATCAAATTTGAGGAGTTCTTTTCAACAAAATTATAGGAAAATGTCATATTGGAATAAGATACTTGTATTCTCCAAAGTACAATGGGAACAATATCTTGAATATGCAATAAAATCTTATGAATATTAAAGAAAAGCAATTACGCCATTTGAAAAATGGATAAAGGATATAAAGATAATTCATACACAAGAAAACTTAAAGTCTAACAAAAAATGAAAAGCTGCTCAAATTGAATAGTAATCAGAAAAATACAAATTACAGCAAAACTTGGCACACTGCTATGCACAACTAAGACTTATAAAAATTAGCTCGATAATGTTAAGTGTCTGCAGGAATGGAGGTGAAAAGAAGCAAACCCACATGCACTACTCTGGGAAATGTAGATTGGTGCAGACTTTCTGTAGAGCAGTTTGGCAGCATTGAGACAAATTTGAGATACAGCATAATCCACAAAATTTTTTCTACCAGACCTAATTCCTAAAGATCTTCTAACATAGATGTATAATGTGTATGAATCTGTTCATTGTACCATTGTTTGTGGAGGGGAGCAGTTAGGCTCCCTTGGTGTTCATCAATGGGGGATGGACAACTAAAAAGTGGTTATGCACAAGGTAAGAGACTGTGGACCAATCTGAAGCTATGACTTAGATGCATAACATGGTTGAAGCTTAAAACCATATTATTAAGTGAAAAGAGTAAGAAAACAAGATGAATTGCACAATATTATTCATGTAAATTGATGCACATTAGGCAACTCTATCCATTTTGGAGGAAATACATAAGTAAAAGGATACACAGCAAATGAAATAGACTGGTTGCCCATGAAAGGAGAGAGCTGGGAGGTGGAATAAAGAAAGGAATAAACAACTAAAAAAGCTAGAGAGGGGCTTTACCAGTTTGCCAAGTACAGTTATACAATTGGTGCTAAAAAGACACAAAATATATTAAGGTAAAATATGGAGAAATATTACAATGAAGATAATTGAAACAGTGCTACCATATCAATATTCATAACAGACAAAATAGAATTTAAGGCAAAAATGCAGTTCTAGACACAAAGTATCAATACATAATAACAGCTTCACTGAATAGTTTAGATATAATCTTTTCAACTTGTATATACAGAATAATATATCAAGATAAACACCAAAATATGACAGAATTACAAGGAGAACTTGACAAATTAACCTACAGTGAAAGATTTTAGCACATCTCTTTTAGTATTTTATGAATTAGATAAACAAACAAAAAACCAGGAAGGCTATAGAAGCACAGACAACAGTAACAGGTTTTATCTGATGGGCATGTAAGAGCATTCACAGCACTCAGTGGTTCAAGTACACATGCAATAGTTACCAAAACTGTGACCAGTTATCAGGACATAAATCCAGTCTCCACAAATTAACTTCAAGAAAATCCAAAGAACAAGGGATAATAATGAAAAAAGTTAATAAGATAGAATATATTATATTATACTATTTTACATAATATTACAGTGTGTATATCATAATTATATTTTACAATATTTATTTTATAACACTTACAGGATATATACATAATATTATCAAATATATTATAGGATATATGTTCTATATAATAAAATACAGATATTTAAAATTATATTTTATAGAATATTGCAGATTATCCAATATTATAGACTAGATTACAGTTCAGCACAGACACAATTTGCTTTTTGTAACAAGGAATAAAAATTCTAGCAAGAATTGTTAAGGAGAAATCCTCAGCACAAATAGACAACATTAGCATTTAAAAAGAGACAACTATAAATGTTGTGGGGATAAAAGATAAAAGGGCAATATTTTGTGTTGTATGAAATAAATCATAGACTTAGGCTTAATGTCCAGCTGTGTCAAGTAATAAGTTTGTATTTCTGGTGTAATCTCTCAAACCCACCTAGTTTCCTCTTCATCCATTCAACAAATATTTATTCATCACCTATTATGTGGCAGGAACATTTCTGGGAGGTGGGGACACAGCAGTGAACAGAACAAACCAAAGGCCCTATCTTCATGGAGATGGCATTCTTGCAGAGGTGGAAAAGCAGTAAAAAATATGTGTCAAATAGTGGTAAATATTGTGGGGAAAATAAAACAAGGAAAAGTTACCAGGAAAAGGCTCACTAATGAGAATTTGAGTAAGGACCTGAAAAAAGTAGAGGGAGAGTCACATGGGTGTCTACAAAAAGAGCCCCCAGGCTAGGGCAGCACATGAAGAGCCTGGGGTGTAGGGTCCCAAACGGGCCTGCCCTTGTCTAGGGACAGTGAGGAGGACTAGAGAGCCTCGGACAAGGGAGAGGATCAGGAGATGAGATGATGGAGGTTACAAGGCCCAGGCTGGGTTTGGACTTCCATTTGTTTTCTAAATGAAATGAATATCATGGTGGATTGAATGATGTACGTCCTCAAAAGACATATTCTTAATCTAATCTGCAGTCCCAGGGATATGAGCCCATTTGTAAATAGGACCCTTTGTGGATGTAGTATCAGTTAAGGTGTGCACTCACTTATGAATGGGATCGTCTAAAATCCTATTTAGGTTCAGCCAAACTGAGTCAGGAAGGGCCTTAAGCCAGTGTCTGGAGGCCTTATAAAAAGCCAGAAGTCAGAGAAAGACACAGGAGGGGACCACAGATTATGCCATGTGACAGAGAAGGTTGACCAGAAGGCTACTGACTTCGGGGAGAAGCAGGCCTCCTCTATCCCTCAATGGTGGACTTTCAGCTTCCAGAACCCTGAGAGAATAAATTCTTATTCTCTAATCCAGCCAACTGCATGGACTGTCATAGCAGCCCTGGCAAACTAAGACAAGTATCTACTGGAGGCTTTTGAGCAGGGGAATAACATGATCTGACTTGTGTTTTAACAGCATCAGGCTGGCAGCTGTGTTTTTGAGAGACCAGGAGGCCAAGTAAGGAGGAAGTCAAGAGACAAGCATTCCAGCCAGGAGATGATGATGGCTTGGAGCAGCGTGATCAGACCAAGAGCTGGTGAAAGGCTGATTGGTTCTGGATCTATTTTGAAGGTGGAGCCAACTGGATTTACTGATGGATTTGTTGTATGGTAGGAGAGAAAATAAGGACTTAAGAATGACTCCAAGTTTCTTGACATGAGCAAATGGAGTTGCTTTTAAATGATGGGAGAGGACTGTGAGGGTAGCAATATGGAAGAAATGATCTGAAGCTCAGTTGAGAACAGGTTGAGATGCCTTCACATCAGAGTGAAGATAAGGAGGCTGCCACATATGGGATTCTAATATATATTTGGGATGGTCTGTGTAAATGTTATTTATGAACAGTACTTTACAGCATTTAGGAGGCCGTGTGAGATCCTTGAGGAGGAAGTATAATTAATGAGAGAAGGAATCTCAGGACTGAAAACTGGGGCTTTCCAACATTTAGAAGTCAGGGGATAAATAAGAACCAGCAAATCTAATACTGATAAGGAGAAACTCCTGTGGTGGGGAGCAAACCAAGTGAACACAAATGTTAAAGTGAAAAATTGTGAAATAAATTGCAAGACAAGGATCTCATTTAATTCAAAGGGTTATGCATTAAATAAGACATGCAAAATGCCTGTTATACGGGCTTTCCCTTTCTGTTTTATTTCACTTACATGCACATACAGTGGGTGAATTTACATACTTCCTCTATGTCTTTATTTGTGTCTATGTGACAAGGTTCTTATTTTAATAACAAGATGAAAGGTAAGTACTGTTTAAAATTGCCTTATAAATTATTATGACTTATTGACAGTATGGGTCTATAAAAATAAAACTATTCATGTCTTTTGTATAAATGAGTGCACCTTTCAGAAATAACCCATATTATGGGAAATAATTACATGTGTGTCATCCTTATTTCATCCTATATATTATATCATAAAACTGGAAACAACATAAATGACCTAAAATAACAGAAATGAAGGATATTCATTCACTGTAACTTCATGCAGTTAGTAAAAATGATGGTTGTGAAGGCTGCCCTATATGGGGAAAATACACATGAGTACAAATGGAAAACACAACAAAACAAAACAAAAGGGAACTACCAAAAGAATTCATGTGATGGTTGCAATTATGTAAAGAAACAGGCAAGAGGCATAGTAAGAAGATGAATGTCCTTTCACTCAAGTGCCAGGAGGTTTTCTATTAGAATATAATGCAAAAATAAATTATTTTTGTGCTCTCACTCTCTCTCTCACACACACACTCCCCACCCCCTACTATTAGTCAAGTTGTATCTTTACAACAGATACAATCATACAATTTTCAAAATTAAAATGTATTTTTATTTTATTTTTAAAAGATAAACTCCATACCTAGTAGATATATTCATGTTGATGTGTCCTAACAATTGAGCCTCGTTTAGATTCCCCAGGAAAACTATATAAGTAAGTCACCAAATATGACATGAAATTACTTTCTTCATAAATCAGTATAAAGGTTGGGCTATGGTTTTTCAATTCTACAAAATCAAAAATAGGTTCACAACACTGAAGTCCCAGAGAACATAATAGCTTGTACATGTGTAACACCCCTGAGAGTTCATGTTCTGAAACAGCAGCTAGGTACACCAAAGAGTCTCCAGGTTTGCAATTTCCTCTGTGGTTGTATCCAAGACCCATGAAAAGTTTCAGTAAGACCTCTACCATTCATATTTCCAATACAAAACCAGATGGATTTACAATGCTAACATCTTTTCACCTAAATGAAATATAGGGCTCCCTTTTTATTTGCATAAGTAATTCAAAACGTAATAGTGCCAGGTTGAGGGAAGAGGATGAAACAGAGAAATAAAGGGAGAAGGGGAACCAATTTCATACCTGGTGTTCTTGAAAGCATTAACAACCTCTAAAATAAGGCTTTATTGGCAGCTTTTCTATCACTGAAGATGGCAACAAGAAAAAGTATGACAAAATGAATTTCAGCAAAAATAAAATAGAGTCCTTGTATGGCTTGAAATCATTCTGTGCAGATAGGAGTAAATATTCTATCTAGACCCACAATTTATCTATTTTAAAGTAAACTCTGGTTTAGTGAGGAGTCATTTTATGAAGGAAGATTTTGAATAAGAAACAGGATACAGTAGATAATAAGCACATGTGCTGGAAGAAGGTTTGCCAGAAGTGATTTTTCCTGATTAGACTGTGACCATCATAGTGAATTTTCCTAGCATGTTTCCTGCTTTCTGCTCCCAATACTTTCTCTTCCTTAAGTATCTTAGAACAAAAGACAAAGTAATAGCAAGTATGAAAATCACAACAAAGGTGACTTCAAGTAAAGAAGGCATGCATTAGCATTACAAATGAAGGAAAAGTAAAGATTTTTCTCAAATTAGTACAGAAAGTCATTAGGCAATTATAGTAGACAAAATTTGAAGTTTACTAGAAAGCATTTTGATTTGAGGGTCTGCATTCTATTAGGGTAACTGGGACAAAAATATTTCTGGATAACATAATTAGAAAAAGAATTTTCAGAAGGATATCACATACAAATAGAATCAAGGATGTTTGCCGGCTGCAGTCCGGCTCTCAAAGCCGAGTCGGATCGAGGGGCGTCGAGGTTAGCTAAGAAATCAGCACTCAGGAGACAAGCATGGTTCCATCACTCAGGGCTCGGAGCTCTCTCTCTCTCTCTGCCTCTGCCTCTGAGCTTGCTTTATTACATGCTCTTTTATACCCTCAGTACTTCCCTCTAACTGCAGGGT
>PVKY010003185.1:0-22546 GCA_004027775.1 Bradypus variegatus | reverse complement strand
CTCATTAAGTATAAGCCTAATGGATGACGTTGTTAACATCTTATCTTAAAAAAAACATCATTTTTCAATTCTTCTCCTCCTTTAGTAAATAGTGGTTGGGGTGAAAATCTGGTTCAGTTCATAGTAAAATATAAAAAAGGCAAACTTAATATGGTTAAAATATAAAAATAGAGAAATTCTGTTAATACAGATTAGGTCTCTGTACTTACTCTTTACTGAAGTTCAGTTTTTCAAATGAGAGACTCAAGAGACAAAATATAAGCTGGATAAAGATTACATAGTTGAATCTACATTACACTTGTTTGCCTCCAAAACTATCCATTTAGAATATAACTTTTAGATTTTTTCCTGTAAGGAAAGTTTGCTTATATATAAAATTAGTTTTTCCTGATTATGGAACTAATACATGCTCATTGTAAACATTTGGGAAACATTTTGGAAAATGCTGACAAGTGTAAAGAAAATTAAAGTACTCCTTAATGCTATCACCTGGAGATAAACTTAACATTGTAATGTATTATACCATATATATAATTTTGAACATTCCTTTTTATTTTCTGCAAATAAGGAATGTTTTCTCAAGTGATTAATATTTATTTGAAATATGATTATTTATGATGATACTATTTTACTATCTGGATGTACCATGACTTACTAAGTCATTGCCCTATTATCAATTTTTGTTACTTCCAGTTTGTAAAGATTATAGCTAAGTTCTGAAGTAGCATCTTTGTGTATACACTTTGGAACCATCTCTGTTCCCTTAGGCTAGTTTCTTAGTAGTAGATTTACTGGATCAAAGGTTATAAACAGTATGAGGAAATTGGATACATACTACAGAAATGCTTTCTAGAAAGGATGTTTCAATTTAAGTATTAACATTCACTTCTTCACTAGCATTTTCCAATATGATAATTATTTATTCTAATCAGTCACTTCTACTAGGAAAGGAAGCCCTGCTCCAAGTTCAGTCTCATTCATGCTCACACCAGCCCCGTGGAGCAGGTCTTCTTATCTCCATTTCACAGATGAAGCAGCATGCTCAGAGAGGGTAAATGCTTTCCACAACCGGAAAGCAAATAGAGTGGGGATTCAAAGTTCATTTTCTTTCTAAAACTTCCAAGGTTTTCCACTTGGTAATATTTATATTTCATCATTGACTGTCCAAAGACCAACCTCCCATCTTCACCATTGGAAATTTATGCTAAATTAAACATGCAAGTCTCTTGGAGAATACCCAGTACTTTGATGGACACTTAGTAAACACCATTCCTTAGGCTCCCAAGTACCTCACACATAGTGAGCACTCAACTCAAGTCAGCTTCCCCATCCCCAGCCTTAGAGGCAGCTCTGCAGCCACACCAGCCAAGCAGCCACTGCACTCTCAGCTGCTCTGGAGGCAGGCAAGTGTGTTTATTACTTCCAGGACAGGAACTTTCTGCAAAGATGGAAAATACTATCTTTTTCAAATTTCACACAGTCATGCAGGGTCTCTGAAGAGAAAAGCTAGAGCTTTAAAACACAAAGATCAATCAGGCTGTTAACATCACAAAGAAGAGATTTCTTTTGAGTTTATTAGTAAATATATGTGTCCTTTCTGCCTAATTCCAAAGGCTCTTTTGCAAATCATTTATGAAGAAAAAACGAAAAACAAAAACAAAACAACAACCAGAAAACAACTGCTGATGATTGGCTGGTTTCTGTTCCAGGTGTGTGAATATCCTGATGGAACTAGGTCTTTGAAACTGGGAGACTTTGGACTGGCCACAGTGGTGGAAGGGCCATTATTCACCGTCTGTGGCACTCCAACTTACGTGGCTCCAGAAATCATTGCTGAAACAGGGTGAGACTCGATGTTTTCACTTTGGTGGGAAGAGGAATGTTTCTGTTGCTGCTGTTGCTTGCCTCAGGGGAGGTGAGGAGGGGAAGAAGAGAGCGACTGTCACCTGCAGGATGGGGGTAACCTCAGAGCTAGCGTTGGTGCTCACATGACCATGAGCCCTGGGCCGGACAGTTGTCCCAAGGCTGGCCTTGGGAATACGGCGACAGCCACCAAAATTGAGCTTAGGTTGGGGAAAAGCAGATGCCTTTGTCCAAAGGGTAGTTAATTCCAAAACACCCTTTCTCCTGACAGACAAATCCAGTACTCTAGTAATATGGGTGGTGCCTGGGAGTGTTAGGTGAGTAACGTTGTTACTTCCCTTCCCCACCAACTTTGTTTTCCCAGCTATGGCCTGAAGGTGGACATTTGGGCAGCAGGAGTGATCACATACATACTTCTCTGTGGATTCCCACCATTCCGAAGGTCAGTGTCCCTCCGAGTGGCAATATTTGAATTGTAGATTATCTCCCTCTGATCAGGAAGCAGATACTTTTCTCTTGGCAATCAGGAGATTGCTGGGTGGTCAGTAAATACATCGGTAGAACACTATATATATATATATATATATCTACCTTTCACTTTTTATCTTAATTTTAAAATCTATTCATGTATAGTCACTGACCATACTTTGGATGGGAGTCCAAAGCTCTCTGCTCTGCGAATGGTCCTCTGAGTTCCTTGGGGCCATTAGTTCATAAAGTTCACCCCCAGTACAGTGTTGGCAGTGTCCAGGATGGAGCGAGAGTTTGCAGATCCTTGTGAAGCAGTCTGAATCCCTTCAGACGACCCTTTTCCGGTCCTTGATAGTGTGTCACCTGGCCTGGCCCAGCCGGGGCTTGATGGTGCAGGGAGCCTCCCTCACTCACATGTCTGGCAGCTGGCTCACTGTCGGCTGGGACCACAGACACCTTGGCCATGTGCCTGTCACCACCCCATGGGCTAGCCTGGGCTTGTTCACACGGTGCTGGATGCAGCACTCTCAGAAGCAGCCAGAGAGTGGGCAAGTCCCACTGCACAAGCCCTTTCCAAGACTGCTTGCGTCACAGTTGTTGGTGTCCCATTGACCAAGTCAAGTCAAATAGCTAAGCCTAGAGTGATGTGGGAGAAGGTAACTAAGTGCAGAGATGGAGGGAGGGGGATAATTTGTGGCCATTTTTGCAGTGACACCGGACCCTGGCTGGTTTTAGTGATTACCTGTTTTGGGAATGAGGCAAGTGTGGAAGGAGGATCACAGCAGGTGATCCTGGGGGCAGCTACAGCAGAGTTTCCATCCTTGGTTAACCCAGTTGAGAAGGGTACCGGAATCCGTTTCAGAAGAATGTATGTTCACAGCTCCCTCTAGTGTCCCCACTTGCCACTGCTGCTTGGCAGTTTTTTCTTTGACCTTTTGCTTTTTACTTTTTCACAAAAGTGAGACACAGATAGAACAGTATGTGTTTGTCCTGGATTGTTACCCAAAGGGCAGCAGCTTCTTTATGGGATCTGGAGATAAGTCTGACTCATCACATGTGGTAAAGCTGTGCTCTGAAAGCTGTTGTCCTTATAGGTTGGTTATATTCAGAAGCAAGTCATAAGACTCCAGATGGAACTTACTTTTGTAAATTTAAGAAAAGGCTTTTTCTCTTTCATATCATATTTTTATAATGTTAAATACTAGCTCTAGAAACATCTTCATAGCATATAGAGACATTCTAGTAGACTAGAATTCTTTCTAGTCTAGAAATAATTCCTACTATACTAGAATTATTTCTACTGTACTAGAATTATTTGTACTATAATATAGAAATTGATATAGCAAATTATGGAAGTATTTGAAATAATGATAAATAATTATGGTATAAAATATTTTATCTATATAAATTTGCACATAATAGTCTTTCAAACAAATATTTCAAAATGTTTCCTTTGTTTTACACAAAAGATGACTTTAACCCAAAGCTTTTTAACTAAAATTATTATTTGGAATTCACTGTTTTAGCTTTTTCAACTGTAACATCTTTCTTTCTTTCTTCTTTCAGGTTATCAGGTTTTAGGCTTAGTTTAATACGTATTGTCCCTCCAGTCTTTTCCAAGATCAGATAAGTTTTACTAAGGAAACTGATTTTTCAGAGGCAACCAAATTTTAGTTGTTGGTTAAGCAGTTCCATTCTTAGGACCACTGGCAAAAAGTATTATTTGCATAACTATAGAGAGGTTTTGATATTCAGTTTAAAAGAAATATAAAAAATGAAATGTTGGAATATCATTTGTGAAATAGCTTACAGTGTTTACAGGTTGTCTTTTCTGACCTTTTGACAACTTGTCATTGAAAAGAGAAGGTTTGCACACTTCTGTTATTTTTTATGGTTTTTCCTAATGGACATTTTTAGACTTACGGAGCCTTGATCCAAGGGCTATACTGTTTTAGAATTAAAAAGTGCCCTGAGGCCACTCAGACTGTAGAGTATAAACATGTTAATAATTGCAGCATAGATTTAATCAGAGTAGCTTTTTGTACTAAGAAGGATAACTTATCTTTAGCTTTCTGACTTTCTAGTGAGGGACAGCTCAAAGCTCCCAAAGCTTCTGCAGTTCACAGCACCAATCCTTAAGTCCTGCTCTCACTGCTGAGACGTCCTAGGGTTTTGCTTGCTGACTCAGCTATTTTGCCAGGAACACACTGCTGTAAATGACTGCTGCAGACACAGCTCCAGTTTCTTAGCTGTTTACTTACAAAATAAAATTTAAAAAGCTATTTGAGATTCCAGAAGAAAATAAAGGGGAGAGGAGTGGAACAATAGAGAGGTGGCTAAAGGAACCATCCTGGTAATTGTTTAATATCTTTTCTAACACTGTCTCCTGGGGTCCTCTGGTGTTCTCAGGTGTGTTCTTTACCAATTTTGAAGGAGAGTTAAACTGAGTTCAATAAACAGGAAAGTAACAGTGAAAAGAAAACATTTTGACACCTAGAAGGAAATAGTTTGTGTGACTCAAGGAAATCACTTTTCAGGAGAGGGGGATTTCTTCCCTTGCCTGGTTGTCCTGCCTGACTTGTGCTTCCGCTATGCCCCTTGGCCCAGGCACCATGGACAAGCAGACTTTGGCTCCACTGGGTGTACTTAAATGTTGTGGAGATTCACGGAGCTCACAAACTCTACTGGTGTTAGTAGAACAGGAAAGAAGCAGCCACATCATCACACAGAATTTTTCTCCAGAACTGCCCTAAACAGTCTGTCTCTAGGGATACCACACCTGCTGCTTTGCCCACCGCAGAGGGAGCTGGCAGTGTAGTCAGCCTCCTCCTCTGAAGGGGCCGTACCGTGGCCTGAGCCAGGAAATGGCTGTGTTCTTTCCCCTGGACATGGAGGCATCCACCAGTGAGGGAGTCTCTGTGGCTGTGGAGATGCCGTTTTCTGAAAGGTTCAGGATGTGCAGCTTCCTGAATTCTTCCCAACATGTTTTCACATCTCCATGGAAACTTCCATGAAAAGCCACATAATTTATTTACTGGGCAGCAGCCACGTAGGTGGGACTGCTAGCCAGGCTGGGGGGAGTCCCCACCTGTGAGCAGCCAGTGTGGGTTTTTCTCTGCCTGTGCAATTCTAGTTGCCATTGGTGGGTGGCTCCTTCCCCCAGGCTGAGCTTAAATGAAATCAGGTTCTAAGGGTGAACTAATTATGTCATTAATGCTTTATCCAGATTCTGAATTCCTTAAGACTTTTTCGCATGTTGGCTATTTCACTGAACTTTGGCTGTTTTCTTGGAAAGAAAAGGGGAAAGAAGAATGGCAGGGAATTCTGGCTCAGATTTGGTGTTTTTCCAGTCTAGTTGTTGCTGTGACAGTTGATGAGAGGGATGGTGCCAACATTTTTTTTCTCAAATGAGGATTGAAGATTTACATTATTTGTGGATTCCATTTCTTCTTGACCCTTTGTCTCTCCGACCACCAGGCCTATGGAAATGTGCTTTGGGGTCATTTTCCAAAAAGAACAATTTGCCATCATAAATTCAGTTGATATACACAGTTGTATGAAATGCCCATGCCAAAGGGGCTACATCTTTTCTTCACTCTTCCCATGAGTATTTTATTGAAAAACAAACAAATAGTGACTTTGACTCCTCCTTCATCTCTTTGTCACTGGCTTAGTGAGAACAATCTCCAGGAGGATCTCTTCGACCAGATCTTGGCTGGGAAGCTGGAATTCCCAGCCCCCTACTGGGATAACATCACAGACTCAGCAAAGGTACCCAATAAGCCTGTTTCTCCAGGTTGCATTATGTTGGGGAGACTGTGAGGCTCCTTTCTCTCTGCCTGTTATGTGGCTGTACTAGCTCTCAGTATTAAGCTCCAGGGGAGTTACTTCACTTTTAATGTGTGGTTTTTATTTAGGTTCCTCCCATAGTTTAGACTCTGAAGTTCTTAACCAAATTCTAAAAGCTGGACTGATATCTCCCTGGTTTTCCCCTATCACTGGTGTGCACCTCTAAGCCCTCAACATTCACTCTTTCATTTATTCAAGAAATATTTTTGGGCACCATCAGAATATAGGAATGGACTCTTCAGATACACCTAACTGCCTAAAGGAGAAACAGTGCACTTGTACACTATGGAATGATAATAATGACCAGAACTCCTAGGAGAGAACGTCCTGGTTACCAGGAGAGAGGCTCATGCAGACTCAGGAGAGACATTTCCGTCCTTACACTGCTGCGGACGCAGGGAGCTGCACCCATGTGTGGGCCCAGCAGACACCGGCAGTGGGGGTGGTGATAGCTTTTAAGGTTAAATGCTGAGCAGCTGTGTTGGCTCTTCTTTGAAGGACTTGGTACAAACTCAGATTTTTATATTTGTATTCCCCCTTTTCTCCTCCCTGTGCTCTTTTTTTTTGTCTCTTTCAGGAATTAATCAGTCAGATGCTTCAGGTTAACGTTGAAGCTCGGTGTACCGCGAGACAAATCCTGAGTCACCCCTGGGTGTCAGTGAGTACCTGATTTCCTAGCGAACGGGTGGCCATGTGTTCTGTGGCCAGCAGCACGCTTCCTTGCCGTGGTTTTGCACATGCAAAGTGCTGCACCCAACTTGCACAGCAGACCGAGAAGCATAAAGATAATTCTGGAAGAAAGCAATTGGCGTCAGGATCCCAGTCTTAGACCTTCCTCTGTCGAGGGGCCCAGGCCAATCATACTCCCTTTCTGGGTCTCACTTTCCCTACCTGCAAAATTAAAGGATTGGCTGGGATGCCCTCTGAGCCTGTCTGTCAGCCCTGGCATTCTTTAGTTCTGGGGTCTGAGAGTTTTCAGGCTTTCCCCAGAGGTGACTGTGTCTCAGACCCTATCTCTGTGTTCAAGATGTGTGTTCACAGACTTCCTGCTGATGGGGAGGCCGAGACACAGGCCTTCCCAGACAGGCTGGGTGTGTGATGTTGACTACTGGATTTCGGTGGTGCCTCTAGGTGTAGGGTAAACTTGGTCCACTAAATGGGGATTGTGTGAGTGTATGCATTTCCCTCCTTCCTGGAGGCTCTGGGACAGTGAAGTTAATTTACTTAGCCAGGGGCTTCTGTTGACTTCAGGGGTCAGCAGGTCTGTGCCCCTCCCTGCCCCCATCATTCTGCCATCTGGGATCTTCCCCTCTAGACCGGCTCTCTGCTCACCTGGGCTGTGCTTGGCTTTTGGACCAAGTAGCTCTGAGATGCCACATTTCTTTATGAGCAGTGAAGAGGTAACAACTGAATTCTTGAGTAAAATGATAAACTATTAATTAATTCTGATGTTTCCCCGGGAAGGATCTATACTAAATTATGTGGCATTGGTGCCTTGGGGGAGAGGGTCTGGAAACCTGAAGAGTTTCTTCCTTGGTGTCACTGGAGACCTGTGCTTCTGGCTTGGCCTACCTGACAGAGTGGATGGTATAGGGCCTTCCTGATGCGTGGGGCTGCTGAATGACAGGGTTTGTTGTTTGTTGCAAGGAGATCATCTTTCCCTTAACCTTATGGCGGGGTTGGACCCATTTAACGAGAGGTAGAGGGAGTATGTGATTATTAACAAAAAGGCAACTAGAACTTGAGGATCAAAATCATTGCATTTGATTCTTTTTTTCTGTAGGATGATGCCTCCCAGGAGAATAATATGCAAGCTGAGGTAACAGGTAAACTAAAACAGCACTTTAATAATGCGCTCCCGAAACAGAACAGCACCACCACTGGGGTCTCCGTTATCATGGTAAGTGGCGCACGTGTTTCTGCCGTGGAGAGCTGCAGGGTCTGGCCTGTCTGCTGAGTCAGCATTGAAGCTTTTGAAGTCAATAGCCAAGAACTTCTCTCCCATGGAAGTTGGCACCGTCCATATTTCTATTTTCACTTTCACAGGCCCTGACTCCCACGCTTGGTGCTGGGGAATGGGGGCCTGTTCCGGCCAGGCCAGTCTGGTGGGCCCAGGCACTGAGGACGTGGGCACTGAGGAGCTGGCCTCTGCTCCGGAGCAGGGGGCCCTCCAGGCAGCTGCTGCTGCTCTCATTTCTGCTCCTCACGTAGAGAGCAGTTCCCAGGCCCAGGCAGGATTTCTAGCATAAGGAAATAACTCCCTGCCTGCTCAAGGCTTCAAAAATAGATGATTTGAGGCATGAATTTTTCTTTGGGACTTGGGATAAGGAACAGCCAAAGTTCAACAAATTTCATAAAAATAAAAGTATCAGTGTTTTGTACAAGTTTGGGGACTTTTAAAAATACAGAACCATCTAAAAAATAATAATTTCAGGATTGGTAACATGAGAAGGCTAGTAACATTGATCCCCATATTTTTTCAGACCTTACTTCTTCCAAAAAATTTTAAAAGCAGCTTTCATAAATCCATAAACACAACAAATTAAAATGCAAAGTAACATTAAAGTAAGTGAGCAAAAGGGAAAATAAAGGCAGGAGAAGTAAAATTGAGCTAGGAGTGAGGTCAGTGCACTCAACACTGGCTGGCCAGGCCTGAGCACTTGTGAAAGTTGGGCCAAGAAGTCAGCTCTGAGCATCTCCCATCTGGACTAGTGCCCAGAACAAGCCCACCAGCCCCTTGGGGCCATGTCAGCTCTGCCCACACCATTCACAGATCAGGGAGCAGGCTGGGGGTTGCTTTCCCAAGAACCAGAGTGTTGGTTGCATCAGCTTCAGAATCGGGCTTCCTGAGGTGACAGGTGCCTGGGTTTCTAGCGTCTTGGCCAACCCTGACCACACGGGATTGGGCTGCATGTGAGGCCACCAGGGGCACCTTTGGAACCTGATGGCTGATGACAGAGCATCTCCACAGCTCTTCACTCTTCCCTCAGGACAGGTCTCTCACCCTCTGGGAGAGATTGTGTTTGTTTCCTGCTCAGCTGGAGGGCAAACTGCTGTGTGTTTTCATGGCACATAGTAGTCTAGGAAGCCATCCTAGGAAGATGCGGGTCCCATGTGGAAGCCAGGGGGAACCCCTATCCTCAGCACCCACACTTTTGAATATGAAGCGCTCTGGTATATTTACTGACGTACACCCTGTTCTTAACCCCCTTTCATCTCCATTCCCTTCTGCATTTACTTGGCAGCCCTCTCTGTGTCCTTCCCCTACAACTCCCTCACTGGGAAATGTGCCCTCCCATCTCCTCCCAGATGTGTGTCCCTCCCAGACACAGCCTGAGTTTGCAAGCTAGCTTTGACACATGGTAAGACTTCAGGGGTGCTCCATGCCAAATGAACGGGAAGGTCTCTTGAGTTGTGGGTTTTCCTAGCATTTTAGCAGTTTGCTGCTGAAAGCCTGAGAAAACCAGAGATGTCACAGAATTACAGCCTTAACACTGAAAAGAGCCATCTTGATTGACCCACCCGCATGGGAACACCTTCCGGTGACTCTGGGCGATCCAGCGTTGATGGGGAGGATGTGTAGTGTGCAGCCCTGCCTCATGCTACAATACCAGACAGGTTCTAGGAAAATTTAGAAAAATGAGAACATTCAAATTGGCACCCGGGATGTGTTACAGAAAACCTTAAGAGACATTTGTTAGACTCAAATATATAATAGCTGAATGTCAATTAATCTTCATAGTCTCCTAACAGGAGAAGCCTTTCGGGACCCTGGGAGAGTTCTCTGTCATTGCTTGGTCCCCCACTCAGTGCCATTTTCCCATTTTCGGTCCAGTTTCAAACCTCAGAGCTTTAACTGGATGTTTGCATAAAAGAATGACCCTTTATTATTTGGAATTCTGGTGGTGATTGTAAACGATTATGTGTTTAAATGTGTGTTACATTGTCATTTTGTGTGTGTTGACAGGGTCCTGTCTAAACCCATGTTCCCTACACAACTCTGCAGGTTGTTAGCTGTGAGGAACTGCTGAATGACATTGCACTTTGGGACCTATGAGAGAATTCAGTAAAGCCTGCCTCTGGCAGTAGCGATTCTCCATGGCCACAAAGCCTGCTTGTGAATTTTGGCTTGTCCCCAAAAGCAGTGGCCAGGAGAAGACCTCCAGGTGGAAGTTGGGCTAATTCCCATCGGCTCAGGACATGGCCTGGGGCATGGTTGTGTGGGGGAAGCTTGCAATGCTTCTGTGTCACCATCATCATCCTCTTCACCAGTTAATATTTGTTGTGTACTTGGGGGATCAATTTTAAATGTTTTTATATTAAAAACAACTAACCACAAAATTACTCTCTGGTACTTGTATTTTCTCATAATTGCAGTATGTGTGGCTAATATGGTTTCCTGCAGATACAAGCAGTGGTGAAATTAGGAAACAAATGTTTCTAGGTTGAATCATTGGGTGACATGTAATTTACAGACAGAACCTTACTAACTACTGTCACCCCTTATGTTCTTCCTCCCTTATATCTTCCCCAAAGTTAGGCCTGAGGCTCAAGTAAGAAAAATCATGGGCTAGGAATGGTAAATAATGGTGAAAGAAAGTTAAGTTGATGCTGTTGTCTACATTTTATTTGACAGTTTGATTTGACAGTTTGAGAGAGACTTCAGAGTTTCACTCTTTACCTGTTGAGACTGTGGGAAAACCTGAAGCAGAGTCCTGGTATTAAATATGCTGAATGAGAGCAACTTCTAATTTTCAGCTCCTTTTAAATCTGCTTGCTTGTCTCAGATTTCTGACACCATCCAGCTCTTAGCTTCTTGTTGGTGTGGGTTTTTCTGTACCTACTGACATCTTTTCCAAGCAGTCATGCACACCTTTGGGAAACTTTTATTTATTTCAATACTTCTCAGCTTGCCGCATTGCCTCCTTTCCCAGATCAGAGCTGGCGAGTGGAAAGGAGGATTCTGATAATTCTGCTGCTAAATGCTGTTTTTCACTTAGGCAAAAAGCATCTTTTGTGAGTGACAGCATGAGATAGGTATCTTTGCAAAAGGCTTTTGTTCTTTTTCTCCCAACTCCATTTCTAAAGATGCATTTTAATAAGACAGTATAAAGCCAGCCAGCCTTTGGGATAAGTGAATTACACTGAATGAGGTTTTGCTTTAAGGAGGCCTGTGGTTTGGGATTACACTTCCATGTCCTTTGACTTTTCCTTAACATACTAAGAAAGGACAGTGCATTTGTGATTTGCCAGACAGACTTGCTTTTTATCCCAGTGGACTCATCCCAGCCTCCGTGACTGGAAGAGGCCATCTGGTGGCAGAAAAGGGAAATACAAGAAACCATTTACTCGGCATCTTCTAGTGCAGACTTGAGAAAGGATGAGTTAAAATGGTTTCCCGGCTCAGCGATTTGTGCTTCCTTTCAGGGGGAAACTTGGGAATGATTTGGGTTTATTTCCTTGATTTAAGGTAGACAAAAATGTTTTAATTGTGTTGCTTCTGTTTAAAGTAAGTCTAGTTTCTATCCCTGCTTCTCTCCCCCTTCTCTTGCCCTCCCGCCGCCTGCCTTGCTTCCCTCTGACTAGGTCCAAGGCAATGGTACGTACTAACCGCGCTGCAAAGCTCTGTTCTGCCGCATTCATACATGTTCCGCTACACGGGAAGAGAAAAGGAGAAACAATTCTGGAATTGTCAGGTCCCTTCTACCCTTAAGAAATTTTGTGTTAGGAAAAAAATATATCCACCTTTCTTGGTTTTCAGAGTTGGTGAGAGTTCTGCTTTTGCAGCACGCCTAGCTGATACTAGGCGCTGGGAAGCTTATTAAAGGACTGTGCTGAATATTTTATTTGGCTTTTCCACAGTTACCTCTTTCCCAGGTAACTGCTATTTTAGTTGGGAATTAGATAATGCTTGAGCTTGGAAGGACCTGCTGAGAAGACCCATTTACTGTTGGCCCTCATGCCCTTAAGGCTGCCAACAGGGTGAATTTTAGAAAGCCCTCACTGTTTGTTCGTATTTTCTCTGTACTGAAAGAATCCTTAGTGCACTCCCCCCAGGGCAGTTAGATTACCAAAGGCCTCTTGATCACCATCTCTTGTAGTTAAGAGTGTCTGAGAATGCAAAGCCCCTCCCCCACCTACTCCCACCCCTGCATTTGGAAAACCTGGCCAGATGGCAGCCGACAAACAAGAAGTACTTGGAATGAGTCCAGGAAGGAAAAAAAATACGAGGTCCCACTCCCAATCTAGGGCCAGAAAGCAAGACAATTCCCTCATATTTTTGTTGCTCTTTCTGTGCTCCCTGAGTAGTAGAGTGGATTAAAAACTGGGGGTGTGAAAAACTAAAGAAACCCTCACCCAAAGAGAAGAGCAAGTGAGGAAATCGTGGAGGATTTAACAAGTGATTATTTCAAAATGATTGATACTGCACCATCTGATTCCTTGGCCTTTCATAGGTTATACTGCCACTTGGGTTGTAAGGGGATTGCTTGTTGTGTGACATATGAATACATTTTCAATCTGAGACCCTTCTTTAGAAAAACAAACTTCCAGAGACTGAGCACCCTCGTAGTGTTTGCTTATTGTCTCGGGGGTCTTTTTGGCTCAAGGTCTGGGGACAAGAAGAAGCCCTCAGAGCTCAGATGTGGCACACAGCTAGGAGAGGATAACTTTAGGTGGCTGCCCAGCACTCCCTGGCACTGAGTTTTGTTCTCCCTGAACCACAGGTCCTGCCTGCCGGTAGATATTTCCCCAGGTCACGTTAGGAGCAGAGATCAAGTGCAGCCTGTTCCCTGCGGGTGGGGCCTCCAAATTGTTGCTTCTTTTTAAGGCTTCTTCTAGAAAGGAAACCCTGAGTTACTTCTCCTCTTCTGTTCCCGAGTCCCATGCATGCCTGTCGTGCCCTCTGCTCGTGGTGGCTGTGACCTGGGCTTGGGCTGCAATAACGTGTTGTCTCTCCTGGTTTCTCCGCAGAACACAGCTCTAGATAAGGAGGGCCAGATTTTCTGCGGCAAGCACGGTCAAGGTCAAGACAGCAGCAGATTTGGGGCGGAGCAGATCCTGCCAGCTCCTCCCTCGGCCAAGGAGCCGCCTGTGTCTGGGGCAGCAGCTCTGCCCCCTGCCATTCCGGAACCCCCCATGCCCCCCTGCCCTCCTGCCGCCACGGGCTGTGAGCGGGCAGGGACCTGGCGCCGCCACCGTGACTGAGCCCTCTGCAGATGGCAGAGCTGCCACCATGCAGCACCCCTCCTGCCCAGGCCGCCCCGCCCCTCACTGAAAGAGCCTTTGTGTACCTCTGCCTGTCAGTTTGCTGGCACCCTCTGAGGGCTGCCCGGGAGCCAGGAGCCCGGTTTCTGGGGCGTGGTACTGTGGGCGCAGCCCTCCGGTTCCTGGAAGTGTCTCCACGGCATCAACTTTGGTGACAGATATTTGGAGAAGCTCATTCTAAAATCATCTGTGTTCTCAATTCAGTGAACGTTTTTACAGCTTCACCAGGAGAATGTGAAACTTTTAGCCAGCATCCAATGCATTTTTGTAGAAAAACCTTGGATGAATCAAGATCTCTCCCTTATTTAAATAAACTTGGAGTGCTCCCTTTTTTCTTACAGAGAACTTGGAACTGCATTTGCTCCTGGGGGGCAGTTCTGCGTGAGGTGGCAGGACACCGTCCTGTGCAGAGAGGGCTGGAGGGGCCTGGCTTTCTCGTAGAAGTGAGGACCTCAGAGGACGGTCTGGTCATTGGACACTGATTCCCGGCTTTGAGAAGTGCTTCCAGGTGCCTGGAGTTAACATCACAGCCACACAGCGTGGGGCCCTGGGCGGGCAGAAGTCAACACTGGGCATTTATTGGTACACAGACCACAGGAGAAGGCCACTTTCTGCCCTAGGCATTGTGTGTTTTCCCCAGTTCTTTCCACATATGTATTAGGAAATGCTAATGAAATTAATTGTCCTTGGGATTTTTAATGGAAGTCTTGGTGCATGCGGCATCACCCTGGCCGAGGCGGTTTCCTCTCAGCAAGTAGCTTCTAGCGGAGTTGCGTGAACTAGGGGTCCTGGGGAGCTGCATTGTCTCCCTTGTCATCTCCCTTCACCTGGAGCAGGGGCTGGAAAGACATGAGGATGTGCCCAGTGTATGTGGGACCAAGGAAGGTGCTGGGGGCATCCTCTGTTACCAACCCCCGGAAGGCTGCTGGCAGTTTTTCCTTTTTTTCCACTACCCTGCTCTTTTTAATAATTGTACATAATCAGTGTATTTGTTTTCCCTTCTCATCTTCTAAACCAGTGGGCCCTGTAGTTGACTCTCATTGTTAGATTTTTGCCTTCTACCAGTGTACCCAACCTGCAATAAACTCTTCCTTCTTGAGAAAATGTGGTCAAGGGGGGCCCAGGCTCCTGTGTCTTTGGTTTGCAAAGGACGTGCTGTCAGAGCCCCCTCCTCGGCCCTGCTGCGGGGCCCTGGGTGTGCGTGTGTGTGTCGGGGAGGGGCAGGGACACACACACAGGCTGCTTCTCGGTTGAGGATTGTTTGGTGACAGGTGAGAAACCCACACAATAAAAATTCTTAAGAATAAGTAGGGGTTATTTCACCTACACCATGGAGCCAGCAGCAGGAAGGTCAGGCCCTGTGGGTGCCGGGGCAGCAGTCGGCTCGCAGCCTCCTGTCGCTGCTCTTCAGTGCGTCGCCAGGTGGGTTCCCCCATAGCGCCCGCCCGCCCGTGGCTCTGGTTTACTGCCTCTCTCCCCAACCCCTCAGAGTTTCACAACTCCAGGGTTCGATGCCCTCTAACCAGGTTCTGGATCTCGCATTTCCAGTTGCTGAGGGAGTGGGATGGTCTGCTCAGCCAGGGCTGGGATTTGCAGGGGTCGGCCGGCAGCACGGAGGGTGCCCGCACCCATCCCTGTGCAGGGCCAGGCCGCAGGAGGAGGGCGGTGTGGAAACAGCCGGGTGCTCAGGCCCGGAACGTTGTGCTCGTCCTCTCCTCACCAGCTTGTCAAAGAGCAAGCTTTTTCATAGTTTCCAACAGATGTAGTTTTGTTAATGGAAGGGAAAAGGTCACGTAAAGGAGGAATGAAAATGAAAAAAGTGATGGAAACGGGCTCTGGGACCCATCAGGGCCTGGGACCTGGCACCCTCCCTTCCACTGTGAGGTTCCGGGGCATGTGCTGGCCTGGGCAAGCCGGCCTGGTGTCAACACAGGGGAACTCCTTGCCTGGCACACGCGCCCACCCCCGGGGGGATGGCCTAGGGCAGGGGGGATGGAGCTGGGAGTAGCATTAACCGCGCAGCCATCCTTTTGTGCTTATCTTAACCTCACAGAAACCTGGAGAAGTGCCTGGTAGTAAAGGAAAAAATCAAGAAGTTCGATATCATATCCATGGTCATAGAACTAGCAGGAAACAAAGCCAAGAAGCAGTTCCAGGTTTTACGGACTCCACAGCCTGTGCTCTTTGGAATGTATCCTGTTATGGGGGGTGGGGAGTGGGGATCATCTCAGTAACATTCTAAATAAAAGTTCAACACCACTTTTTTTGCTAATCATTTGTTTAGCAAATTGATTAACAAATTTGTTAATAATTTGTTTTGCTAATCATTTGTTTAGCAAACTTATTGAGCTCTTATTCTGTACACACAATCCAAATTAATTTCTGGGTTCCTGAGATCCTGTACAGTGAGAATGACATGTGGTTGTTTTATGGTCATTTGCTTACGCAAGCTGAGGATCAGCATCTAAAAGAATGAACCTTCAAGTGGGGTGTGGAAAAGGGGCAGTGTCACCTGCCAAAGTCAGTGTAGGCGGCCGCCAAGTTCAGCAATTGGGTTGGTAAAGTCTATTTTTCTTCTAAAGGGTTGCTGTGACAGAAATAGATGGAATGTACGGAATGAAAGGGTTTGGCAAAACTTGCCCCGAGTGTCTTCATGGATCAGATGGTGAAATGTGAGTTAGGAGGTCATGAGGCTGGGCTGGGACAGACCACGTGGGATGAGTGCCAGTTGGCATCTAGTCCTGGAGACAGTGCAGGCCACAGAACTCAACGCTTTCTAGGACCACATTTTAAAAATAGGAACAAGTGATGTTAATTTTAATAGTATGTTTCATCTAGCTCAAACATATGCAAAAAATCATTTCAATGTGTGATTAATATAAAAAAACCATTGATAAGTATTTAAGTTCTATTTTGTTCTGGAGTGAGTCTTTGAAATCCTGGGTGCGTTATATTTACAGCACACCTCAGTTGGACTGAGCACATTTTAGGAGTCCTTGTGACTGCTGGGTGGACAGCGCCACTCCAGGGAAGGTCACAGGCTCTCAGTCTTGATTATGTTGGTCTACTCTTCTTTTTTTTTATTTTTAAGCATATGATGTGTGCTTATCTGTTGTTTTGCTTGTCCATTGTTAGAACACTGAGCCAAACCTGTGATGTTTAGTCCTGCACTTCCATTACACAACCAACTGTGGTCTTGGTGTGCTCTGCTTCATGCGGAAGAACTGGGCTTGGAGAATTTAAATGATCACAATCATATTAGGCAGCAGAGCCACTTAAATATTGACATGATCTTCAACTGCATGATGAGAAGCATGTGCAGACTTGGGCAGTACTAGCCGTGCCCTGGAGCCAGGGGCTGGTCAGAGCTTCCCGGGCACAGAGTTCTGTTCTGGGGCCTCATTTTATGTGGTGCAGGTAAAGCAACAGGCACCCTGAAGAGGGTGGGCAGAGTGGTGAGGGGTTTTGAAGCCCTAGTAGCCAAAGACTGGTGGAAAAACTGGCATGTATTAGTTAGGGGGAGCTTGTGCTAGATGCTCTGACTGTATGAAGGACTGTTCTGTGGGTAGGAGGCACAAGGAGTCAGATTTCAGTGCAGAGTTGGACTAAGAATCAAATAACAGAGCTCTCCAGTGGCAATTAGCTGCTTTGTAAAGGAGTGATAATCTAGTTTTTGGAAATGCTTAGATGCTAAATAATGATCACAAAACTTTACAATTTGCAGAGTACTTCATCCTATCTCATTTGAGCCACACCACAGCCCTGAGAGGCAGGTGCTACTATTGCCATTTAATAAATAAGGGGACTGAGAACAGCCATGTAGCTCATCTGAGGTTGCTGGAGCTGGGACTTGAGGCTTCTAGCTCCCAGGACAGGTGCCCCTGTGACTCAGGTCTTTCTGGGTTCTTGGAGGGGATTTCTGTGTCACAAGGTGGAGGTGGGGGTAGCACCTGGCCCAGTGGTGGAATATCTAGGAGATGAAGAGGTTTCAGAACAGTGGTTTGTGAGTCCTGTGGGTATTCAGAAGTAGTCTCTGGTCTCCTTGCTTCCCTTGCACTGATAATTTGTGAATTTGTGAAGCCCACATTACTAGACTTGACTACAAAATAGGGAGGTAACTAGGCTGGTTGCTCTCCTGTTGAGGTACAGAAGTATTTTCTACAGAACTGTTCCTTCTGCTAGGGCAGGAATAGCCAATTAGAGATACTGGCATTATTTGCCAATGTGTACGGTTTATGCAGATTTTGAAATTTAAGGCACAGACCCCTTCTTTCTGTGTTTGCAAACATGATTTCACATGATGTGAAGCTCTGGGGCTGGCTGCTACTCTGTACTTCACACACACACGGATCTGGCAAAACACCAAGCTCAATGGGGGGATTCTTCCAATTGCTGACAAGAAAAACACTGCTGCTTCTTGACCCGGAAGGAAACTGTTTGTATCACTGTGTTGTCTGCCATGTTCCTCAGCAGTGATGGAGAAGGGGGGCAGGCCTGGAGTAGTAGGAAGGACCAAACGAGGTCCCTGATGTGCATGGTCAGGAGCTCTTGAAATATTAGCCAGTAAAAACGTATCAAGGATACCCAATGAAAATCTCTACCCTAACTTCCAGGTATTTTAGTAGGTCTGACTTGTTGCAGGCTGTTTTCTTTCAGGAATGATGGGGAAAGAAGCTGTGAGTCTTCCGTTTTTCTTCCTCGTCAGCCTGCAAGGCTGAGGAAAGGGTGCAAAGGGGATGTTGAGTCTGGCTGGGTCCTGGAGTGTCTGGGCCGTCTCACTGCCCCTTGGTGGGTGGGAGGCACTGTGGCAGTGGGCGTGAGTGGTTGGGTCTGCTCTTAGAGCTGAATCCACGAGCATCCCTGGGTTACAGGCTATTGACCTGAAGTCCTACGTTTTGGCTTCTCAGGGTTCCTGTGTGGGGCAGTGTGAATCTTAACTGTTTGTTTTCTATGCTGATGGGTAGAACTAAAGTGTGATATTATTTCAAGAGGCAAATTCACTCCTTTTATTGTACTCAGTTTATTTAAAAAGCATGTATTAGTGGATGTTTGGTGTACTTTAGGAATGAGAGTCTCATCGAAGAGTGAATTGCCTCCAAGTTTGTATCAATGTGTTTGTCACATTTTCATGTTCTCTAAGTCCTCATGCTTTCTTAAACTACAGAGTCTCAGGGACTTGAATGGATATATTTCAGTAAGAATCAGTGGTATGAGGGAGAAAAGTCTTAATTCCTGAGGCAATGCAGTGTAACCCGCCTTAAATTACCCCAGGTAAACCAAGCCCACTGTGCATGGAACCTGCTTGCTGACAGTGTCCCTCATGCTTCCCCTCTGTGGTGGGCCTTTCAGTTTCAACCCCAAGACACCTGTACGTTGACTTTGTTTTCCTAATTCATTTAAATTCATTGGAATTAATGTTTTTGTTTTTTTTTAAAGGAGTTAACATTGGATAAAACAAGTAAATGTTGAGTAAACCCTAACAAATACTGCATGAACAGATTCTATCGGTAAGCCCTTGTGTTGATGCTGTTTGAAATATTACTTTACTTAGGGTTCAGTTATTTTTTCCATAATTGTAGGATTATAAGTTTTAATAAGAAATCAGTGGAGGTGCTGATTATTTTTGGTTCCAGGAGGAACCTGCTTTATTAAACTTGCTTTACGTTTCTTAAAATGGGATAGTTGAAATACCATTATATCTGGCATATGAGTTAGGCATCATTAATATTTTTCTTCTATTTTCCCTAAATTTCCGAAGTATCATATTCATCGCAGAATTAATACTGGTGATGATATTTAGTTGGTTAATTTACCATTAACTCGGGTAGTTTTTTGATTCTAAGATGTACTTCCCCACTGCCCCCACATTTTAACATCTGTTGTGTTCGTTCTTAATGGTTTATAAAATAGCTGTGCCTCTTAGATGAGACAGCACATAAAGTCCCTTGCTTAGTCATTTGTCAGATACAGATCTAGTCTTCTCCTAAAGGGAAGTCCCAATAAGAGGAAGACTTCTGGTTAGAAAAAGTTCATCATCTTGCTTTCATTAAGGAGAGTCTTTTGCTTATTGATCAAAACTGATGGAACCAGAGTTTGACATTTTCTTTGCAAGTAACTGTTTTATCAGTGTTTAAAAATTAGGAGTGTAAAAGAGATTTCCAAAAATTTAATTACAAATGCCATGTTATTAGACTTTTTTCTGTCAAACTGAATTTTTCCATTTCAAATCTTTGCTTTTGGGGACTAGGTTAAATGTGTAGGAAAAAAAGGGACCTCTTTATGTTGTAAAGAGAGACAGATGGAATGGCAATTTCAACTCAAGGTTCACAACATACAAAGACTTTATTTATGCAATAGCTTTTCTCAAATATTTTTCACAGAATTCCACAAAGCAATCTACTAGAAAAGTAGAATTATATGACACCAAAATAACATTGTTTCTTCATACAAATTACTAATCAAAAGGAAGGTGGAGATTTAATAACAAATAGAAAGGAAAATGGGTGTTGCTTAATACAGCACTGGGTAGGCTCTGTTCTCTGCCTGGGCCTGGCCCGCTCTGCCTCAGTGCACAGACACAGCCACGCCTCGGAGAGCTTTGGTACTCGCATTAACTTGAAAAGTGAAATGAAGGCCGTGTGTCCAAGTGTGCTCTGAAGATGATGGATCAGGAAAACAAAATGTAAATACCTGACACATGCTATAACAATAGCTCCTTAATGTTAACCACACGGTAAATAAAATAGCCTCCCAACCCTAATCCTCTAGGTCTAAAACATGCTGAAGAATAATATTGACAGGAATAAGTCATTGTGATGTTTTAATTACATTTACCATAATGTAAACATTACTATTTAAATCCCAGAAATTTCAATGCTGAAGAAGTACAATTGTTTGGAAAAATACAGAAATCCAAGTATAGCATAAAACTCCCCTATCCCAGTATCATCATCCATTTCCCTATTGTTAAAATGACATATTTCTCAAGATTATAGGTAAATGGGATATGATTCTTCATAATATAGCTAGGATGAGTGGTTTTCCTCGCTTCACTGTAAGTTTCCATAATTGGTGAAAATAGACTTCTCATTATGACTAGAAATATAGATTTTTTTAAACTACAGAACCCAGCAGCCAATTTTCTGCTTTGCTATCCCTCCCTCCCAAAAAAAGTCAAGCAAAGTCTACAAAAATAGCAATTAACTTTAAAAAATATTTTGCTTCTTAGAGCAAATCTAAGTTACATTCAGATGTAATAGCTATTTCTAAGAGAACGGTGTTCTGGGGTCCTTCTCCTGCCCGCCGTGGGCAGGGCCGCTGTGGCTGGCTCGTCAGTAGCGGGTTTGGTATTCGTGATGCCAGCGGTTAAAGTCATTGTAGAACAGAACGATGCTTCCCGAGGCCATGCCGGAAATGATGCACCTGGGGGAGGACAGAGGGGGGGGCTTCCACACCTGTTTGTTTCCATAGGGCCTGTTACTAAAGAAAGAACTGCTCTCCCCAAATCCACGTGGTAAATACAGAAGATGGCAGGAAAACCTGCAATTTGTGAGAACTCAAGTGTGGTTTTTGATGACAAAAATGCAGCCTCACGGAAGCCCCGAGTGCTGCCTCTATCCTGATACTCTACAGGGATCTAAGCTGCAGCTTGCTTTTTCACTGAAAGAACAAGTACACCCTGTATGTGCAGGAAATACTTAAACAGACTTGATAACTAAGGGGATGGGCGGGCCTGGAGTGGCCTATCCTTCGTATTAGGCACTGGAATCAAAGGAAAAAATTACAACCTCATAGTAATTGCTTGTGGAGGGTAAGTGACAGAGATATTACTTATGTACAGGTACATAATCGAAGAAGAGTAACAAAGCTGAGTGTTGACCATTATTTTGGGGCATAGAACAGAGGAACATTCTCTCTGTCAGGGTATGGATAGGGGCCTAGTCCTCATAACACAGTGACTCACTGAAATGACCATTGAAGAAGGAAGCTGCTACTGTTGCTTGCTCTCCTGTCCCTGAGGAGGTGGCAGCAGGGGCAAAGACAGTGGAAGACGAGCAACTGAGGGGCACCTCCCTTGGAGCTGCTCTAAGGCAGAGCCCATTTTCTTAGAGCATCCTCCACATGGCTTGCATAGAATCAGCCCTGGGCATCTGTCTGTCCTGGTGTCTCATTTCAGAATCAGGAACTAAAATGGGTGACTGTGTATTAAGAGGAAATAAGGTGCCAGGCAAAGACAAACACCCCCCACCCCTCCATAATTCACCACTGGGGAGGTTTTAGGAAATAGGCTGAGTCCTCAGGGGCATCTGCTTACAGCTCTTAAATTTTCTTTTTAAGGTACATAAAAGAAATTTAAAGCTTTATAGCAATGTAAATAGAGCCTTTATTACTCAAATCTTGTCCATTATTGGAGAACCCTGGCTTTGTCCAAGAGTAGCGATGCCATCTCAGAGAAAAATCACACTATTAAAAAGGTCTTGGAAACCCAAACATGTCATTGGCCTTTCTGATGGCCCAGGTGACTCCCACAACCCAGCTCATCGGTCAGCCCATTAAATAAATCTCCTCCATGGTTTTTAACACCACTATTAGTAGCCCATGTTTCCAGTCTTACCTTTGGTCGTAAGACAGGGCCATGGCCCGGATTCCGGCATCGCAGCCAGGATAGGCAAAGAGCTGCTTGAGGTTGGACACCTGCCAGACCATCACCACACCACTGTCTCCTCCTGTGAGCAGGTACTGCCCATCCCGGCTCAGCTGGATGGCCTATGAGACACAGCAGTGTTCAGCGTGGTGTGGCTCTAGGGCAACTCTAGGTCCCAGCCTGTGGTGGATTAATTCCTACATGATGCCAGCTATTGTAGTGCAGGGCGGAGAGGAGAGCGAGCGTGTGCACATTCCTCAGGAATTGTAGGAAAACCTGACCTGTACAAGACCTGCCATTTTTCAAAAATCAGATGGAGAAAGTTAGGCTTGAGTTGTTTTGTTTTTGTTCTGTAAAGATGAGGTGGCACACTTTTCCAGATTTCGGAATGCTACTTGAATGGTGCATGTTTTGGACTGGGACCAGCACTCTAAGTCAGGGAGCCTCCTGCCA
>PVKY010003184.1:0-22544 GCA_004027775.1 Bradypus variegatus | reverse complement strand
GGTTCCCCCCCCCCCTCGCGACTGGCAGCTCCAGCATCCTATCACTGAAGCGCTGGCCTCAGCCACCCCTGTAGCTCCTCGCCCGGCGCCCGGGAGGGGGCGGGGCCGTTGTCTCGCGCGGTCGTGGCCCGAGCCCCCTTGGGGTGACTCCGCCCCCTGGTTAAGTGCCAGCCTGTGCGGATTGGCCGAGCGCCTTTCCCACTGGTGTTATGTAACGCACACCCGGGCCTTGACCCCCGCCCCGTCGCCTTGGGTTATGCAACCTGGGCACCCCGGCGTCGGGCCCCGCCCCCGGGCCAATGAGGGCTCGCGGCGTGGGCGGCGACGGCCAATAGCGTGGCCGGGGGCGGGGCGCGGTCACGAGGCGCGCGGGGGGGCGCGTGGCCGGCGGGGGGCCGCACGCGGCGCGCCTCGGGACTGGCCGTGGCGCGGCCCGGCCCGGGTGGGGGAGTTACGCACGGGCCCGGGCGGCGGCGGCGGATGGTGAGGGCCGGGGCTGGGGCCGGTCCGGAGCCGCGCACTGAGGGGCGAGCAGGGGCCGAGAGTCGCCCGCCTCTCGGCCGGGGGGCGGGCGGCGGCGGGCCCCGCACTGGGTGCCGCCTGGCTGGGCCGCCCTTCCCGACCCCGTTTCCCGGCGCGCGGGAAGAGAGTTGCCCGGAACGCTCCTTTGCAGCCCGGCGCCGAGCACTTCCTTTGACGCTTGTCACCTTTTGTCTCCTGCCCGCAGGCTGGACCTCCTGCGAGGGGAATAGTGCGGGGGCTTCTGCAGATAGCGGAGAGACAAGCGCCTCTGGGTGAACACAGATGGTGACGAGCCGCCCTCTCCAGCGCGATGGCAGGGACCCCGACGAGAAATAAGATGCTGCCATCGATTCCAAAATAAAGAGGCAGGCGACGGAATTGGGGCCGGCAAGCCAAAGATGGAGCGCCGCGCAGACCCCGAGACGCCCGGCGGGGAGCCCCAGGGCTCCGGGGCAGGCGCGGGGCCGACGTGGAGCCCGCGGTGCCAGCTGCCCGGGGGCCGCGTGGGCGGCGGCGGCAGGTGAGCCTCGGATTTCCCCCCGACGCTCTGCCGCGTTCGTTGTTCTTTGCGGGGGTGGTGATGGGGAAAGGGGGTATTTTTACGTTGTCCTTCCGTTTTTAAGCCGAGGGGAAAGTTCGACTCAAATGGCTTAGAAGACCCGGGGAAGTGAAAAAAAATTACGAAAGAGAAGCAGAAGTAGGTAAAAAAGTGGTCACGTAAGTTGGGTTGAAGTGGGAATGAGAGAAGAGTGAGAAATGTTTGCCACCAGTTTCTTCGCCTCAGTTTCCCTACCTATAAAAATAGAGGTAATAAACGTGTGCACTAAAGGAGTTGACGCATGGCGAGCACTTGGAAGATTGCCTGGCACGTGGTCGGCTGTTGATACTGAAAATGTGATTTTATTTAATTTTACAGTGAGCAGCAAGATCGAAGCAGAGTTTCTGAAGAACTGAAGATGGTAGTCCAGGAAATGAAAAAATACTTCCCGTCGGAGGGACGCAGTAAACCAAGCACCCTAGATGCCCTCACTTACGCCCTTAGCTGTGTAAACAGTGTGCAAGGTAAACTAACAAAGAGGGAGAATATTGTGGTACAGACGCACTTTTACTCATAAATGTGAGCCAGAGAAGTTGGAACCGCAGTTCACACAAATATTTTGAGCTATTTATGGCACTTTCTGTAAGATGAACAAATCACTGATTTTATTAATTTCCTAAATTAGGAAGACCAGCAGAACCTTATTTGCTTAATAGTTGCATAAATATGCAATGATTTGCTGATTTGTTGCAAGAGATGCAAGTTTAGCATAAGCACATTTTGAAGATAAACCTCTTAAAGGAACATTGTTTTCTGTAGGTGTTAGGGAAAAAATGCATTTGACTAAATACAATTTACTTTTCCCTGCACATAGTTTTAATACAGAGTTGATCTATCAAAGTTGCTAAATTAAAAATGAGCAATCATAAATACTTTTTCATTTTTCGCTGACTTTTTTTCTGGAGGGATTTCATAAAGTACATATTCTATTTAGCATAATTTTCTGTGGCTTCATATATCCTATATAGTTCCTGAATACTGTAGTAATGTAAAAATTATATGCATGTGTTTGGAATTTTGGGTTTCAGTTTCATTGTATCTTGTTCCTGGTGATCTAGAAAATGCAAAATTCTTAAGGCATTATTATTTGAGAAAATTCCATCCTAAGTTTGCATAACTATTAGTATTTTAGGTGAAATGAAAAAATGATGTGGTTTTGAGGAAAACACATGGAGGTTTCCTCATCCTAAAATATAAGCCAATTCAATGGTGATAAACGATTTCCTAAAGATACTGTTGTCACTGGACTACCTGTTTATTTTCCTGTGTTTCTTAGCAAGCACTGAGTTTTTCCCGATTCTCAGTCAGAATGGAGCACCTCAAGCAGATGTGACCATGTGCAGTCTTGACGAGCTGGCCACTGTTGCTTCAGAACACACTTCCAAAAACACAGTAAGAAATCACAAATTTTCCTGTATCCACCTGGGTGAATTTCCTAAGGGCGTTCTCTTGAAATAGATTTTTAAAAATAAGGACTACAGAGTTCATTGACCACAATAAGAGGTGAATGATAGGAGAAAACTGCTAAAGATAAAGAAGTACTATGTCCTCTCCTGCCCTTGCCGGAGAAAATGTCAAAACAGGAAGCAGCGTATCAAGCAGGAGTTTGATTTACTTTTTGAGGTGCTTCTGTCTCCTTAGCATCCCCGAGTTTTCTCACCGTAAGAGGGGAAAACAAATAAAAGTAAAACAAGACCATACACTGCAGAGTAATTTCCTGCATCATATCCTAATCTCAGAATTAATTTCTATTTATATCATTCTTAGTTCCAATACCTACTACTTCAAATTGTAACAACTGGATTTTATAGAACAGGTGAGTTGAGATGCTGTCGTTTTTAATTAAATTTTGGAAGAGATGTTAGTATATCTTTGTTGACTCTCTTCATATTCACAGAATTATCAAGCCTTGTGTTTTGTTGCTATAATGGGAGGATACTTAATTTTATGTTTAGATGTCAATGTTGTCGTGACTTACAGATTTTTTACTGTTGGACTGTGAGCTCTCCATAGAGTTAAATTCGTGCTTATTTACTAAGGGGTGTGTGCACAGCACAAGAGTGAGTACTATGGAGATTTGGAGATTTTTAAATAAGTTTAAGAAAACATTTACCCTTCAAGGTTTTAGGAGTAAAGCACATGTCATCGTTAGCGAGCATATACAGTGGCTGATTATAAATAAATTGCATTTATGTCTGATGTAGAGAAGTGAGTCTCATGAAATGAGTTTGTTGAGGGTAGCTTCTTGAGGAAGGCTGACCTTGAGCTTGGTCTTGAATTCTAGAAGATGCACTGGTGAGGGGGAGATGGTCCCTCCAGGTGTGAGCTACACCTTGCAAAGGAGCAGTCAGCAGTGCATACAACACGTGTGTTAAGTCTCTCTGGAATGAGCTAGTCTATTTTTTTGGCGTTGCATTTAGAAGGTAAAATGCAAGTTTTTAATTACACTTAAGAAGTATGTTGGAGAAAAGTATCTGGGGAGTTTCATTGCCATTGCAGTGTACGTGTGTGTTAAAAAACTATTATTCATGGTGGATTTTCTAAAAGAAAGTTACCTTTCAGTGAATATTGCTAGTAAGTATTTTCATATTTGAATTTATTTTAAATTTTCTCATAGGATACCTTTGTGGCAGTTTTTTCATTTCTGTCTGGAAGGTTAGTGCACATTTCTGAACAGGCTACTTCGATCCTAAGTTGTAAACGAGATCTCTTGGAGTCCTCTCATTTTGTTGACCTGCTCGCCCCTCAGGATGTGAGGGTGTTCTACTCACACACTGCCCGTGCTCAGCTTCCCTTCTGGAACCACTGGACCCAGAAAGGTAACGGATCCAGTATTCTCATGTTTGTCTTGCCTCAGACAGATGGTTTCATTCTTCCAGAGGTAGAACGGAGAAATGAATGCATTTTTTAGAACATGTAAACAATATGGTTTTCCTTATTTATTAAAGACTCAAAATGTAGCTAAAAAAGCATTTTAAATGCTTCTAATAACACGAAGATCCAATAAGTGTCCTTTGTCAAGTTTGACGTCATAGATTATACATCATAAAAATGGTTTAATTACTATTTTGATTACCAGCACATACTGTATATTAATCTATATAAAATCTGTTTCCTTTAAGTTAATAAAATAAATATCTTTCCTGTTATATTGATGTCAGTATTTCTTTGTATAATAGATTTCACTTTAGAGATAAAATTCTGATGGTTATGACCTTCTTCCGTTTTTCTTGCCCCTAAAAGTTCATGAATCTCATTACTTTTTCTCCTAAAAGTTATGTTGATTTTCTGAACTGGGGTCATCTGCTCAGTGTTTTTGTGTGTGACAGTCCTTCTCTACAATCATCCTTTATTTTTTCTATTCTTTGCTGTTAGCTGTCTCTTTGATTCCAAGCCCTTTTCCCTAATTTTTAAATCCAGTACTTGGTCCAGTGAAGAATACAGCTTCTTTTTCCAGTTATAGACTTTTGCCTGATCTTTATTGCATATATTTATATAAGTTTTTAGAAAACATGCTTAATGTCACCCTTGCTCACTTTTCTTTATCCCTCCTTTTCTCATCATTCAAAAATAATGATCTCATTTTTCTTCCTGAACACATTCTCTCATTCTGTAGCTGTCCTGTCCATATTTGTTCCTCTTCTTTTGTTTAGTTATTTATTCATCCCATACGCATTTATTCAACAGTCACTGTGGACCAGGGACTTTTCTAGATGGGATACAGCTGTGAGCACGGGCGACACATGACATCATTTGCCATCTCTTTCACATCTCCCCCCGGGTATTTTTTCCTCAGCATTGCTTCAGTAGTCTTTGTGTTGTCTTTAGTCTTTTTAATCTTTGCTAATTACTCATCATTGCTGTGGTATTTGCTTTCCCCTGTAAAAACTCAATATGCCCTGAAATGGGTGCCTTTTGCATCTCAGAATTTACTTACTCCACAACAGTGTGCTGCCCACCTAGTTTATTTCTCATATTGTAGCTTTGCCTGTAAACCTCAGGGACCCAAGCCCCAGGCGAGGACAGCCGGTGAGCTCACGCCGCCCGGGCCGTGGGCCTGCCCGTCCCCTCCCTTCCAGGAGCATCCCTTCCTCCGAGTGTGGAGCACATCGAGGGCCCCGGGGAGCTCTCTGCTTGGCCGTCGCTTCAACTGGAGTTTGTTGTACAGGCCTCTCAGAAGGGTCTGACCACTGTGTCTTCAGGCCCCACTCCCAAAACATGGTCGGAATTCGCACGTTGCTGAAGTGCGTGCAGGCCCACGTCTGGGCTTGAGATCACGCAGGTTAGCCCGCGGCGTCACCGGCCTGCAAGCCTCCTGGTAAATGCAGTCCGCGTTCTGGTGCCTGAGGTGACGTGAGGCTGGTGTTAGCAAGTTTGCATTTCAGTCGAGCTGTGGTATTTTCTATGCGCAAAGAATTTTAAACTAGGAATTTTAAAGGTCTGCGTGGAAACTGAGTTCTGTACCTTCACTAACCTGGGAAACCACTTAGCTTCTCTTTGTAAAACGTGAATAGCCAGCCTGACGCAGGGTTGCTGTGAGAGTCAGACAGGCTAATGATTGGGAAGGCACTGGAACTTTCTACAGACATAAAGATCTTACTGAACGGTTACTATTTGCCAGGGACTCATCTTCCTGTGTCACATAGACTGACTAGCTTAATCATCACCGTAACCGGTGAGGTGTGGGAACTGTTACCGCATTTTACAAATAAAGCATCTGTGTTAGTTGGGGTCCGCTGAGAAGCACACGCCAAGATGGGTCCGATGTGCGAGAGGTTTCCTGGTGGGGAGGGTAGAAGACGGGAGGAGCCTTCAGACCCGGGCACCCTCTGGGGAATGGGAGGAGGGGAAGGAGGAGTGGGGAGGATGAGTCTTGGACGGCAGCGCTGGTCCAGGAGCAGTTTGGCTGGGCAGCCAAAGCCACCTATTAGGGAGTCCTACGTCCCCACACGGCAGCCTTGCCTCAGCCTGCACGATGCAGAGGCGCTGGCTGGGCTGGCCCGCGGGAGGCCTGCGGTCAGTGTGACATGGCGCCGGAGGCCGAGGGGCAGCAAGCTGCAGCCTTCGGTCAGTCATGCCCCTGAGCCCCAAGTTCAGTCTCTCACTCAGGGTCACGCTGCCTGAGTGACGGGTCAGTTCCCCTCACCGTTCAACGCAGAGTCCAGAAGTGTGGGCGTGTCTGGACCCCAAGGTCACCCATGGGTGCTGGCTTCAGAGTAGGAAAACCTTAAACAGGTAGGTGCTTGAAGTAGCACCAAGTATGATTCCCTTCCATAAAATTGTCTTAAATATGAAGATCATCTCTGGAAAGTCCTGTCTTCCCGTAATTCCTTCATGAGCCCATCCAGGCTTTTGCTGAATAATTGATTCTTTGTGCTTTCTTTCCAAAGTTCTTCCATTTATTTTTCACGGACACACTGTAAGAACTATCTTCTGGTTCTAGGGTTTTGGTACTGTAACTTTCATAGTTTTACGAATTATGATAATTTGGTCATTGGTGCATTTTCTTTCAAACTGGGATGTTTTTAAAAATCATGTTCATTTGCCTCAAGCATTCAAAAGGCCGTTTTTTCATTCTTCGGTGATCCTTTCCCCGGAAGATCTGGACTACACTCACTATTTTAATTCTTTAGGATTCTTGTTGCTTATGCTATAATCGCTGTATGTTTCTGGTTCCCATAACTGGGGACTTTTCTCTCTGATTAACAAAATTCCCAAAAGATACATTCAGAGAGGAAACCCAGATCCTGAAGAAGCAGTTAGAAAAAGGCTCAGGACCCTAATAATTAGAGAGAAATTTGAATAATTCTGAATTGCTGTCTCATACCAGTAAACTAGCAAAAATTGGTACAGTCGATGCATACTAATCGCACATCAGCGTTGTGAGAAAACATTACAATATCACCAGTGACACTGTAAGTTGGCCTGATATACCTGGAGATTAGTTTGCCAGTACATAACAAAAGTCATGAAACAACCATATCTTTTATCCTAGGAATTCAGCTTTGGGGAGTTTATCGAGGGAAAGAATTTAAAGGGAAAGGAAAAAAATAAAAATTTATGTCATAGCTAAGGCTGGAAATACTCTCGATTCCTAATTATTGGGAAATACCCAGACTATTGCGGTGGAATAGGTTACTACCACCAAAATTGCAGTTGGGTCGAAAGATTACTGATTGGTATTTTAAATAACAAATATGAGAAATTACATAAATATGAAAAGGATGGTAGGAAATAATAGAGAAAAGCTATAAATCAGAAGCTCGCACCACCTTCTGTGAGGGTTCCTGTTATAATGCAGAAGGCTCTGGGGAATAGTGGAGTGTGACTAAGCCTCAGAGTGGGGGAGAGGAATTCTGTTTTAAAACCAGGAGTGCTTCTGTCTTAAAAAAAAAGATAGCTCATTACTTGTTTGGTGACATGAGGACAATGGCACAGGACTTGTCCAGGAAGGGCGACTGACCCCCGGTCTTTGTTTCTAGCAGCTCCCCAGTATGACTACGCGCCAGTGAAGTCCTTTTTCTGCAGGATGTGGTAAGTCTGGGGACTTGTGGCTAGAAATGGCGGTGTGTGTGTGTGTGTCATGCTCTGATTTATTTAGCACTTAACTTTGATTCTAGGTTCTGTTGTGGGTACAAAAGACAAGACATAGTTCTTGCAGAACATAAGAGCTTTGTGTTTTGATTGAGGAGAGGAAATGTGAAAGTTAGGTAATAGAGCAACAGAACAAAAGACTGGGTGTTAAGGGCACTTCTAAAAAATGACCATTATTTTTGCTCTTTTGTTTTTGCTTGCTTTTTTTAGTCACATTTTAAATTAATTTTTGAAATTTTTAATAATTATAAAGGAAGGCAGAATATTTATATTTATGAGAGAAGGGTTTGAAAGGTTCAGAGACATTGAACTAGAAGAAAATAGACCAAAATTTTTAATAATAGTTGATATTAGGGTAGAATTACTAGCAATTTTTTTTCTCTTCCAAGTTAGCTGTACAATGTGAATGTTGCTTTCAAAATACAAAGAAAGATATTTATGTGCAGTGTGATCGCCAACATTGGTATTGAAGTTACAAAGTCCTCTAGACATTGAGAGAGGAGAGAAATCCTTACAATGGGTTAGTCAGGGTTCCATGGTGTTGGGGGGATCCTCTGGTGGGGAGGCTCAGTGTAGGAAGTGCTGCTGTGTTTGTTATGTTAGTAAATACCTTTAGGCATGTTCTCTGAGCCAGATACTCATAGGTGCTGGAGATCAAATGTGGACCACCCATTCTCTGGGGAGACAGATAAGTTTCTGTGTAGTAAGTAGTGTGCCAGCTGGTGTGCGGTTCTGCACAGAACAGTAAAGCAGGGAGGGGTGTTCTGGGCCTTGGGGGGCTGCTGTGAAGGGCTATCAGAGACCTGAAGGAGGTGAGGGAGCCATGCAGGTTTGTGTCTGAGGGAAGGGTGTTCAGACAGAACAGCAAGTGTGGTGGCCCTGAGGCAGGAGCTTTCCTGGCTTCTGGGAGGAAGAGCCAGAAGCTAGCATGGCCAGAGCAGCATGAACAAGGGTCAGAGTGTCTGAAGATGAAGCAGTTAGGGCCTAAGTCGCCAAATGCTTTCTGGACCATCATAAAGATTTTTACTACGGAATGAAACTTTTTGTTCAGGTTCATCACCGATTTTCCAAACCTTTTACTTTGCGATTTTTAAACATAACACAGAAGTAGAGAATGTAGTATAATGAACCCATGTGCACTTATCAGCCAGCTTTCAATCTCATTTCATCTTTACCTCTACTAATAATTTGAAGCAAATCTGTTGTCATATCATTTCATCCATCATTATTCCAGGATGTAATTCTAAAAAATAAGATTCTCTTTAATCTTTTTAATGCTCAAATTGTTCCATCTTTGGCCGGTAGGAACCTCTTTAGGGCTCCCCTTCTCTGTGAGAGAAGCCCCAGGGTCTTCGACAGCTTCCTCTGGTTCAGGCATAAGTCTCTGCTTAGACATTTCCTACCGCAGACTGAGGGCCAGTCGCTTCTCCATGAGGTTCTCGTTTCTTCTGGTGGAAAACGGTGTTAACGTTTAGAAGTGATTTGGATGTGCTGGGTGTTTTTTGAAGGGAGGGTCACCCGCATTTATTAATGGATTAGATGTGGGGTGTGAAGTCAGAAGAGATGCTGGAGACCGGGGAGCGAAGAGAAAGTGAAACGGGGCGCTGCTGGGTGAAGCCGGAGATGACAGCTTCGCCGGCTGAGAGTCCTGCATTTGTCCTGGGAGCCAGCCCCTCTGTGGCAGTGAGGCCAGGTCTGGAAGCAGGGGAGCCCAAGTTCGGTTTTGGACACTTCGACCTTAAGGGGATAGTGGCTTATCCACGAAGGAGCATCCCCTGGGCAGCTGGAGCAATGGGCGGCCAGGGCCACGGGTGGACACCAGCCCTGTCTTCTGCTTGGCCGGTGCCTCCACGGGGCGCTGAATGTGCGGGACAAAGATGGCTCTTGGAAAGGGCTGTGGGGGGGAGGGCACGGGGGCTAGAGGAGAAGGGACGCAGCTTTCTGGTATGTGACCCTTGATTTAGATGTGTGAGGCGAGGCGCACGGTTGCCTGTCCCCTGCTCAGCAGAAGGAGAGCCGGCTGGTCTCCTGGGCCTGGAGGTCAGGCGCAGGGTCATGGAACAACCGATCTGTTTTTCACCATTGCAGTAGTCAGTGCCCATTCTCCATAAATCCCTTCTTCATTGAGTTGTTGGGTCACAGAGGAGTCATTACTCATGGGTATTGAGGAAAATTTAAAGTACCATTTCGCTTTTGGAAGCAAGCACATTTAAATATTTTAGAGTTGGATATGTCTCTCGGAAATTGCCAGAATAAAGCCATTTTTCCAGCCTTGCTGCAGTGGGCTGATTGATGCAGCAGGACCTGTACTAATCGTTACTACTTCTTCAGCGGAGGTGAAAACAGAGACCAGGGGAAGTACTACCACCCGTTCCGGATCATCCCCTACTTGATCCACGTCTACGGCTCTGTCCACCCGGAGCCCGAGCCCTGCTGCCTCACGCTGGTGGAGAAGGTTCACTCTGGTTATGAAGGTAAACCGAGGCAATCTGCTTTTTTATGAAAACGCAGAAATGTCAGCTCATCAGGTGGGAAAATGGGAAAGCCTGCTTACCACAGCCTTGGAACCAGAAGAGACATTTGAGCCTTTGAATTTGGGCCCTGAGCCCTTCGAGCCTATCTCCTGCAGGGGCAGCCTGGCCTGGTGGTCTTTGCATGGGACCCTGCAGCCAGGGAGCCCTGCGTCCTTCTCTACTGGCAACACTCCTGTTGTGTTGGGTGAAGTAAGAGGATTGAAATTGTTTCACAGAGAGGTCACAGGAGTGAATTTGTTTTTAAAGTGTTTTGTGACTCTCTGAGTAAAAGGGATAGTTTATATCTTCTCATTGTAGCACTGCATTTTATTTTTTATTCTGCTCCAGTGTGACACATGCTCACATGTATTCTTTCTGTTCTACCTGGGTGTAGAGAGGGCAACAAAACTGCCCAAAGGCTCAGGGTTAGCAGGGTGGGCAGTCAGGGTTGGCAGGGTGGGCAGAGCAGAGATCTCTCATGTGAGCAGTCAGGATCCACGGCTCAGTTCCCGTTTAATAACTGCTTTCATAATAATCACTGCCCTGGGCAAAAACCGCACAATAAAAACTACCATGCTTATGGGAGAAATGGATTTAGGGGCACACAGTCAAAAGCTTCACCAATGACACGTTAAAAACAAAGAGAATCCTAGTAAAAATGGTAACACATTTTTGCGCACATTAAATGATTAAGAAACACTTGAACGCTATAGTAAATAGGGCACCTTCCCTTGGAAAAGACCTGGAGTTTGCTTGGGGAATGGGGTGCTTGGAGGGTTGCAGCTTGTGAGTTCTTAGAAGTGGCAGAAAGAGGGTGATCTGAAGTCACAGGGAAGCTCGTAATACTAGGTGTGGACAGGTTGGCTCATCACACACGGTGAACTGGGGTAGTGGGTAGATTTGTGAGGGCTGCGTGTGTGTGTGTGCGTGGGAGAGTGGGTGCTCGTTTGCACATTCCTCGTCACTCTTAGCTGGTTGCTGTCCTCTGCACTCACCGAGTGTTTCTTGCAAACGAAATCATGCATAAGCACACATGACTCCAATTGCTCCTCAATGTATCAGTCACTTTGAGACAGATTTGCCTTTTCAAAATAAGCATTGTGGCAGAACTGGCTGTACCAATTTTATTATAGAAAACAAAAATGTCCGTATAGTATTCAGCGATATTTGAACCCCTTTTATTTATTTAGATATATACAGTTAATAAATGTGACTAACCTTCAGTTTAAGTTACTTCAGCTTTGACTATTTTATTATTTGTGATGAGAAGTCTAAATTCAGTATGCACAGACTTCTTTTAAATAAACTTCTTATTTTGAAATAATTGCAAACTTACAAGACAGTTCCAACATACCCCCACCCACATACACAGATCCATCAACTTTTCATATTTTGCTACATTGGCCATATCATTCTATCCATCCATCTCTCTCGTCTGTCTGCATCTATTTTTAAATCATTTGAGAGCATGTTGTATATGTCATGCTCTTTGAGCACTTGATACCTCTATATACTTTTCCGGAGAAAAAAGATATTCACTTACGTAACCACCTGAAGAACAGTTACCAAGTTCAAGAAATTCAACACTGATGTGAAGCTTACAGTCTTATATTCTTTTTTTTTTTTTTTTTAATATGTCCCTTGATGTCTGTCTGGCCTTTTCCCTCCCTGTTATTAGATCCGTTCAAGGATCACATATTGTATTTAGTTGTCATTCTGTTTTTTTTTTCCCAATCACGGCAACACGTACACAGCTTGAACTTTCCCATCTTAACCACTCCCAAGAATACAATTCAGTGGCACTAATTACATTCACAGTGTTGTGCTGCCACCATCCTTTATGGAACTTTCCATCACCACAAATAGAAACCCTGCATGCTTTTTGCGTTAGCTCCCCATTCTCCACTCCACCTCACCCAATAACCTGTAGTCTACTTTCTGTCTCTATTAATTTACCTGTTACAGCTATTTCTTGTAAATGGAATCATGCAGTATGTGACCTTTTGTGTCCGACTTCTTACACTCAGCCTATCTTCAAGATTCACCCATATAGTAGTATATGTCAAAATGTGATTCCTTTTTATGGCTTTGTATTCCATTGTGTGTATATACCACATTTTGTTTATCCATTCCTGGACACTTGGGCTGCCTCGACCTTTTGGCTATTATGCTAATGCTGCTGTTGAGGTTAGTGTGCAAATATCTCTTCTAGTCCCTGCTTTCAGTTCTTTTGAGTATGCATCTAGAAATGTAATTGCCAGGTTATGAACTTAGGGAATTTCTTGCATATTCTTTGGAATTTTCTATCCGTATAGGACATGTCATCTGTGATTAGTTATGGTTTTACATCTTCTTTCCCGATTTGGATGCCTTTTATTCCTTTTTCTTGCCTAATTGCTCTGGTTAGAACTTCCAGCACAATGTTGAATAACAGTGGTGACAGTGGGCATCCTTGTCTTGTTCTGGATCTTAAGGGGAAAGCTTTTAGTCTTTCACTGTCGAGTATGGTATTAGTTGTAGGTTTTTCATATGTGCCCTTTATCATGTTCAGGAAGTTCTTCACTATTCCCAGTTTTCTGAATTTTTTTTTCGAAAGTGCGTTGCTGAATTAGGTCAAACGCCATTTCTGTATCAATTGGGATGACCATGTGGTTTTTTTTCTTGCGTTCTATTAGTGTACTACGTTGACTTTCTTATGTTAAACCACCTTTGCATTGCATTCCACTTGATCACGGTTTATAATCCTTTTAATGTGCCGTTGGATTTTGGTTAGTATTTTGTTGAGAATTTTTGCATCTATACTCATAAGGGAAGTTGGTTTGTAGTTTTCTTTTCTGATGCTATCTTTATATGGTTTTGGTATTAGGATGATGCTGACCTCATAGAATGAATTAGGAAGTCTCCCTCCTCTTCAGTTTTTTGGAAGAGTTTCAGAAGGATTGATGTTAATTCTTCTTTGAATGTTTGGTGAAGCCACCTGGTCCTGGACTTTTCTTTTGTTAGGGAGTTTTTGATTATTAATTCAATCTCTTTACTTGTTACTGTTTTGTTGAGGTTTTCTGTTTATTCTTGATCAGTTAAGGTAGTTTGCGTGTGTCTAGGAATTTGTGCATTTCATCTAGTTTGTCTGATTCTTTGGCTTACAGTTTATAGTATCCTTTTATTATCCTTTTTATTTCTGAAGGGTCAGTAATAATGTCCCCCCTTTCATTTTTTCTTTTAGTTGTTTGCATCTTTCTTTCTTTTTTTCTTTGTCACTGTAGCTCACAGTTTGTCTGTTTTATTGATCTGTTCAAAGAACCACCTTTTGGTTTGGTTGATTCTATTTATTTTTTTTTAATTCTCTATTTCATTTATCTCCACTCTTATCTTTGTTATTTCCTTCATTCTGTTAACTTTGGGTTTAGTTTGCTCTTCTTTTCCTAGACCACCCATTTGTGAGGTTAGATCTCTGATTTGAGATCTTTTTCAATGTAAGCAGTTAAAGCTATACATTTCCCTCAAAACTCTGCTTTTGCTGCATCCCATATGTTTTGGTATATGTTGTATTTTCATTCTCATTTGCCTCAAGATATTTCCTAATTTCTCTTGTAGTTTATTCTTTTATCCATTGGTTATTAAAAGAGTGTATTGTTTAATTTGCACATTAAAAAAATTTTTTTTCAGTTATCTCTCTGTTTTTGATTTCTTGATTCATTCCATGGTGGTTGGAGAAGCTATTTTGCATGATTAGAATCTTTTTAAATTTATTGAGACTTGTTTTGTGACCTGATACATGGTCCATCCTGGAGAATGGTCCTGAGCACTTAGAGGAATGTGTGTTCTGGTTGTTGGGTGAAGTGTTCCATGTGTGTCTGCTACGTCAAGTAGGTTTATAGATTGTTCTAGTCTTCTGTTGCCTTAATCTTCTGTCTGGATGTTCTATCCATTATTGAAAATTATGCACTTTTCTCCTTCTGTTGAAAACTAACTTCAGTAGCCATCACATTTTTCAGTATAATTTTTTAAATTAGAGAAGTTGTAGGTTGACAGATCATGCAGAAATTACAGAGTCCCCATATACTCTCCCTATTGTTAACACCTTGCATTAGTGTGGTACATTTGTTACCATTGATAAAAGAATGTTGTTATAATTGTATGTTAACAGAATAGTAGCTTATGTTGGGGTTCACTGTTTGTGTTGTGCAGTCCTATGTTGTTGTTGTTATTTTTATTCTAGTAACAAACCTAAGATTTCCCCCTTTAACCAAGTAGTAGATGTCACATTTTGACCTAATCAAAATGTAGTATATAATGTAATGTAATATAAGATCCTTCCGACCCCAAAGTGAAATTTCTACCACTTAATATAGAGATTTTATTCCCTTTTTTTATATGTTAAGGGAAAAATTAGTTATTTGCCTTTAAATGGGTCTGTCTGTTTTTCATAGCTCCTCGAATTCCAGTGGCTAAAAGAATATTTACCACAACACACACCACAGGGTGTATTTTTCTTGAAGTAGATGAAAGGTAAATACTTCTTTAATTCCTGAAATTTGTTTATGAAAATAAATAAAAATATAAAGAAGTTTGCTTTATGTTTACTTCTATATATAGCCCATATATAATGTTACTTCTACATTATATAACTGACATCTATCCGTTTGCCTATTTGGTTTTATTAGTTACATTGAAATTTATTTGTGTTGTCTAAATTTTTAATATGAATGATGTCATGCATGTTATACTTCTAAGAGTGATTTCTAAGTTATCCTATTTGATTTCACAACAGTCTGCTTGTGTGGCTGGGTCAGAAATTATTGTTCCACTTTATAGAAGAGGGCAATGAGCTGTGGACTCATTGGCCAGGAATTTGAATGTTGTATAATTTTACTCAAACTGGGACAGAGACCCTAGTGTCTCAGCACCTGTTCCAGTGTCGTTTCTGGAAACTAAATGACTGGTTCCCAAACTAGTTTTGATAAATTTTTATTAATCTGAAGTTGGAAGGAGGCGGGGGGGGGCAGGGAAAGTAGAGGAAGAAGAAAAAACAAAGAATGTAAGGACAGATTTTTTTGGATAAAATTTAATTTATTTTATGTAAAGGATAGTTATTTTGAACTTCTACCCTTCCTACTTTTTTTGGTGTTAAAATAGTCTTTCTTATTTAAAGGATAGTGATAGTAGATAGTAATTGTTGGGTAATTGTTTAATATCTTTATTTGGAAAAATAAACACTGGCAACCCCACATCAGTATTCCCCATTTTCCCCCCACATTTATTTTAAATTTTTACTTATTTATGAAATCTGAAAATCTGGGAAACAATATACCATGCATATAAATGTACTTGAAAAATGTCAAAAACCTGAGACAGTTAAGATAGGTATTAATTTTCATTTTAAAAAATCTTAACATCTGAAAATGAGTTTATTTAATAATCATTGTCTTGATTAAATAGTAATTGGTCAGTACTTTGTATAATATCTGTATAAAGTAAGAAAATTTAGTTAAAGACAATTCTTAAACAATCTTAAATTTATTGCATCAGAAAATGTTTCTGAATGTTTGTTCATAGGTGATTTTAATGGAATCTTTTTTGCTAAGTCATACTTAAGAGCCACTACAGGAAGTCTCCTGGGAGCTTTTACCCTGACGGAGCCTTTCTGTACCAGTCTTCTCTCTGTTTGGTATTACAGTTAGAGGACATTGGTTGTTTTTATGTAATTAACCATACCTGCTTTATTCCTTTAGCATCAAAAGCATTTTTCCTTGTTAGGCTGTGATCTCTGGAGACTTTTTAAATGGCAACAGAACGTGCCACTAAGTGAGTCAGTGGTTCCCGAACGTGCCCGAGCTTCAGAATCCTCTGAGAAACTTGTTAAAAATACAGATTCTTGGTCTTCCCCAGAGTTCTGATGTAGTAAGTTTGCAGTGAGCCTGTGAATCTGTGTTTTAACAAATTGCATGAGTGAGTTTGATGCAGCAGGTCTGGTGAAGGACATTTTGCACACCGTGTAACCACTTCCCCTTTGTAGGCACTTAGTTTGTAATGCTTTGCTTTTATAAAAGCTGGAATGAACCTTTTTTGGCATGAAGTTTTCTTCATATTTAGGGTTAAGTAAAAAAATGTTCTAAAGTATGCATTTCAAAACTGACTGGATGAGTATGACACAGTGCCGCCAGTAAGAGGGGTTTTCAGTGTTGACTCTTCCACTTGCAATGATGTGTTTGTGTGTCTGTCCCAGAGCGGTGCCTCTGCTGGGTTACCTGCCTCAGGACCTGGTGGGGACATCCATCCTCAGCTACCTGCACCCGGAAGACCGAGCTCTGATGGTGGCCATGCACCAGAAAGGTAAAGACCCACCTCCTTGTGGGCAGAGTGTTTGTTGTCTTGGTCAGTTCTTGTTTTTTATCTCGTGTCTCGTACTAATCAGTAACGTATAGCCTTTTAATTACCACACAGCATATTGAAGCTGCAAGAGCAATCTTTTTCCTTTGTTGACATACCAAAAAATTTATCAACGAATGCCTAAAAAAAGACATTTTTGTAATTAAATCTGGTTTTTCTGTTTTTGCCTTGTTTTGTTTAGTCTTGAAGTATGCAGGCCAGCCTCCCTTTGGACATTCACCCGTTAGATTTTGCACTCAGAATGGAGATTACATCCTACTGGATTCCACTTGGTCCAGCTTTGTGAACCCGTGGAGCCGGAAGGTTTCCTTCATCATCGGTCGGCATCAGGTTCGAACGTAAGTCAGTATTTAAATGTTCTGAAATATCTTGTTTACTAAACAATATTCCTTATCTCATTGACTCTCCCTTGAAGTGTTTGATGTGTGAACTAGATAAAATGCAGATTTTTTTTCAGTGCTTTTGGAAGACAGTTTGGCAATATGAATGATGAGCCTTAAAAGATTTCTGCCCCTTTGATCTGTTGATTCCCTTATGGGAATGTTCTAAGGAAGTAATCCTAAATGCAGAAAAGCTTTATTTAAAAAAAGATATACTTTACAATATTATCTAATGATAATGACAGGCAGTATATCTTAAATGTCCATCCTAACCTTCATTAAAGTAAACTGAATATTTGATACATTAGATGTAAAAAGCAGCATACAAAACTATTTATACTACGCATTTATAATTATGTTTAAAATATTTAAAAATTATGAAATAGGGAAAAAATGGAAGAAAATAAATGAAAATATAAATTTGTTTATGTAAGTACGTCTGTGGATGAACTGTTTTATTTTTTCACTTTAGTACGTAGCACTTTTTATAGCAACCTTCTGCTGTCAAGTTCCACTTATTTGTGTCTATTTTTTTAAGTTCTTATTGTTAAAATTAGATGCTTTAAGATTTTGTTACCTGCCAGTAAGGATGACTCAGGCCTGTTGATTGCTGTAACCTGCCCAATAACTGAACCATGTGAAATGGAGCTGGACCTACTCGGCCTGCATTCCTGTAGCCTAAAATTCTCCTCAGTCATTCAATTCCTTGAAGTTTTGGTCCATTTTCAATTGACCTATAGGTTTCTGGATCTGGACTCTGGTTTGCCCTTTGATGCCTTTTTTTTTTTAAGTGTGGAAATTGTACCTGACTCTTCAGTGTCATTTCCCTGAGAAATGATGTATTTCATGTTTTGTTGAACAGCTTTGTGTCCATAGACGTAAAACTAAGAGCAGCAGGGCTAGCGACAGGGCCAACTCTGTCCCATATCCTGTATCATAATGGAGATGCTGCTGTCCATGGTGAGGAAAGAAAAGGTTCAAGGTCACGCTGACCTCCCAGGGCTCCCGGGTGTGGCCCCCAGCAGAGTGGGTCTGGAACCCCAGGAAGGTGGGGGCTGCTGTGTGCAACTGACGCATGCTGGAAAACTAACGTCAGAATCGAGATAAGAAGCACAGCCGCCGAGGTGCTGTTTGTGTTGGCCGGAAAGGACCTTTATCCCACGAGGGAAACCTACTGGGAGTGGAAATGAGATCAGATGGCGGTATGTGTGTGTGTGTGTGTGTGAGTGTTGGAAACCCAGAGCAGGAACGATTCCCCGCGTGAGACGTCCATCTGGGTGTCTGCTGACCATCCGCGCACCCGCCCCCAGTCCATGCTGGTGATATGTCCACGCTTTCCTCAGTGTCCCTTCACTCTTTGGTTAAATTCTTATGAAATTATCCAACATATGTTAAGCATGCAGAATGTTTTCAATACTTTTTAAGCATACACCAGCATTTGCATCTCAAGACCCAAGTTTATGTGAGCAAAAGCTTAGTATCTAGCAGGTGTCAATCTTACATAATAATTGCTCGTTACGTTTAAAAAGTTATTTTAACACATTTATTCCTTCATTAAGTGTTTGTGGTTCATGTGTTCTGTCAGACATTGTGCTGGCTGAGAATGAGATGGTAGCCAAAGCAGACATTCTCGTTACTGTCCTGGAATCTACAAGATAATAGGCAAGACAGTAAATAAAAATGGCACTCACACATAACTGAAGTTCTGGAAAATGTGGCAGTCAGGTGGGGAGGGGACTGTGAGAGTGCTCTGTGGGGGCTGTAGCCATGTATCTTCAGGTCCTTCCCAACAGCTCTGGAGGCGGAAGGTTGGGTGCTCTTGTCTTTCATTTTACAGATAGAATTCCTGCTTGCCCAGGGGTCACCCAGGAAACCTGGTTTTCTTTCTTACTCCTCCAGTACCCTTTACAAAGCTTGATGGCACATTTGCCATCTGTAATGAAGGCTTTGTCCCTGTCATCTACAGATTAACCAGCTGGAGTTATATAATAACTGATTAAAACTACAACTACAACTTAGTTCTTTAGAAAGTTTCACAGTTAGGAATATCTAAACCTTAAAATGCAAAGCAGTCTTTCTATTTTCATTTCAGAAGTTTACTCAAAAAACAGAATCCAAACACCTCTGAGAGACGTTCAAGCTCATAGTGCACAGGGTATATTTATATTATTAATCAGGTGTCCTTTAACTCCCAAACTGAGCCTGCATTTATGTATTCATCCTTTAAGTAAATACGTAGTGGGTGCCTGCTGTGTGCCCGGTGCTCCAGTACTGGAATTACAGGACTGAGCACAAGTAAATACGGTGGCCTGTCCCTGTGGAGCTCAAGTGGCAGTGGGAGACAGGGAGGAACAGACAATAAACAAAATGAAGCAGATGTGTGACAGTGGGTGCGGTGTGAGGTGAGGCGGTGCATTGGACTAGTTTGCATTTACACGCAACGTGCGTGATACCCTCCTGACAGGTGTCGATGGCACCTGCCAGTCCAGATGCTGACGGGACCTGAGGACGAAGGGATGGCGCCCCGTGCGGTAGAGGTGGTCTGCAGGACAAGCGAACCATCCCCAAGGGCAGAGTCCTTCCCGCCCACTTCTTGCCCCTGTGGTTTTAGACAGTAATCTCTGTCCTTGGGAAAAGGTTTCAGGATGAGGAAATTGAGCTGCATGTTTATGTTGTGAGAAAGGGCAGGATGGCAGATGGGAAAAAGAAGTTTTGGCTTGGGGCCAGCAGACGGGGATTCAAGTGCCGACTCTGCTCCTTGGTTATGTGACTTTCTCTCTCTGAATCGGGGGCAGCTCCTGCATAGGGGCTGTGAGGACTGAGCGGGACAGTGACCCTGACTCCGCAGGCCTCACTGGAAGCCTTTGCTTTACTGAGACGGTCAGAGCTGGTGGCGAAAATGTGGGCTCTGGCACGAGCCGTCTGGGTCCCTGCTCAGCAGCGCAAACACTAAATGAGCCAGTGTTTACAAACGGAGTGCCTGGAATGGAGCCTGGCACATCGCAAGGGCTTAGGCAGTGTTGGTAGTTACTGCACATTATAAAACAAACTCGTATCATTCCTGCCACGTGGAAGGTCCTGTGTATTAGTTTTTTCTCTGTTTTCCTTTTTCTTGGCAGGTCTGACATTCACCATATTTGGGTAGTAGTTTTAAAATACTCAGAGTCTGAGTATAAATAAGACAAGATCATTAGCCATGTTTTCATCACTAGTGTGGGTTGCAGAATTGTCTTTATTCAGTGGTCTAAGTAGTTGGGGACATTAAACATTAAATGTTGTTTGGAAGAATTAGGATCTGAAAACTCCTATAGTAGGTCACTCGGTTAATGTTAAATTTTGAGGCCAGTTGTTGTTGAAGATATTTTAATAACTAAAGCAGTCACTTAGTCACTGATTTTAGATGTATACAAATATAGTACAGAAGGAATTACAGAAAGATAATAGCTGTCAAGAAGCCTATTAATGTCTCATACCTTTCTTAGTATTTTCTGTACCTCTGCAAATAGTTTTAACTTCATATTTTCTATATTTGGAATCAAAGAATTGCTTTGTTAAAAGGTTAGATTTATTCTTTAATTATTCTGCTAAAAATCATTGAGATGTCATTGCACATGAATTTTAAATTGCTTGACTTAGTCTTTTCCCTTGTGTTTTATAGGAGTCCACTGAATGAGGATGTTTTTGCCAACAGAATAAAAAGGATGAACAGTAATAACGAGGACATATCAGAATTACAAGAACAAATTCACAAGCTTTTCTTGGAGGTAAAGTGAGAGATTTAAAAAAAAAAAAACACAGAAACCCCCCGATCATGTTTTGTTTTAACATTCAGCCCTAGTGAAGTCATGTCACGAAAATGAACTGCAGGAGAGAGAAATCCTTACCCTCTGCATGCCAGGAAATTTTGTCTTCCTTTCTTTGTTTTTAAATTAAGTTTTGTTAGAGTTTTTTAATTCCTTTTTCTGCATTAAATTCATGAGACATTTTTATAAGAACATTTTATAAGAACCCATTTTGAGACAATCATAGAAACAGTCAGACAGAAGGTTATTTCTAGGGGAGAGAATTCTTGAAATCCCAGCACAGCCACTGTGCTCAGATTCTGGGTATTGAAGGAGGAGGGAGTGGCAGGTCTTAGTCTTTCTGGCTATTATAAGATACAAAATAGGGAAAATTAGCTGTTGAAAGGAATTCCAAAGATGATTTCTGTTAGGCAGTCAGTCAATAAGTTTGTAAAGTATAAAATAAAAACTGATGGTGTCACATAGAATAACTGCTGTCACATAGAATAACTGTTAGCCCATAGTGTTCAGAGTCTTTCATAGAATCTCTAGGGTTCATGAGGTATCTTTGAAGCTCTTGGAAAAAGCATGGTGTATATTTAATTTCTCCTGTCTATTTTAAACTCATCATAAAGAACTAAAGTTTATAAAGTTTATTTTCACTTGGAGTTCTTCACGCTCCACATTTGGAAACGTTTTTTTAAATTTATCATGCTGTAACTTTTTAAAAAAAAATTGGTTATTCTGGAAATGCCTACTTGGACTGGAACACAGACTTTGCTCATGGGAATGACAGAAAGGCATCAAACTTCACACACCTAATTTAGGGGTTTAGAAATTAAAATTTTAATTCTTGGATGATTTTGGACAGTGCTGCATCTCTTCCCTGCCCGCCATGTAACCGTTAAGTCTAAAATTGCTTCCTTGTTTTCAGCCAGTTCACGTGAGCACCTCCAGTGGCTATGGAAGTCTGGGAAGCAGCGGCTCCCAGGAGCCTTACATCAGTGTGGCATCCTCGAGCGAGTCCAGTGGATCCTGCCCAGGGGAGCCCCCGGAGGAGCCTGTAAGTTAGCAGCTGTGCCAGGTTTGCACAGGTGTCATCTCCCTCTCGTTACCATGCGTTGGTGCCAGCTGTGCCCCTCGGCACATGGCAAGTTCTTAGTATGTACATTCTTGACTTGAAAACCTCATCTGATCATTTTCAGAAATTTTAATCCATGTTAGCCTGAGAAAATGCTTGTAAATCTTTAGGTTAGTTGAATACTTTCTAAATGTTAACATAATGTGAATGGATTTATTTAAGATTTTTTCATACTACTGTATCATGGCACAGTGGGACTCTGAATTGACGTTATTACTGTGCTTTTACCATTACATCTTCCAGAGAACCAGAAGTTAAATGTATTTTATTTATGTGTCTTTTAATGCACATTTTGTAATTTTTGAAACATATTTCATTATTTTCCCTGAGATGACCTGGCAGCAAGTTTATGCCAGTATAAACAAAATAAAGAATCGAGGTCAGCAGCTCTACATCGATTCATTGACCAAATCGCCAAACAAGCAAGTGATGGGGACAAGCACAGCACTGCATGGTGGCGGTGAGTCTACAGGCAGCCCAGGGCCCTCTTCCCACTGGTGTGTCCTAATAACGCGTAAAAATGAAGCGTGTGGGCCCTGAGCATGCAGCCATGTACCTGGCTTATTTCTTTTCATATTTCTTTATTTGCCTACATGGTACTGTTGCTGCTGCTGCTACTACTAC
>PVKY010003183.1:0-22542 GCA_004027775.1 Bradypus variegatus | reverse complement strand
TGCAAAAAAGAGGCATTTTTTCTTCTTAGGAAAAGGGGAAACTCTTCAGATACAGGGGCACCAAGATACCAGGGAGGAAAGTATCTGGCTGGGAATTGGGAAGCCCTGGAGTCTGTCTTATAAAAAGGGAGAAGATAGGGAAGGTGAGAATTTGGGTAAAGCAAGCAAGGCACCCTTTTCTTACAGGGAACAGAGGCCCCACAAAAGAGGAACATTAACTGGGGAAAAGGAGCAGGATGTCTCTTATTCAAACCCTAAAGGAAGCTTAATTAACCCACTCCCAGGTGAGATGACTCTAAAGATGGAGACTTAGGAGATTTTAAGACCTGGCACCTGAGCCACCCTCTTTCTTAGAGACCTCATACCCACTCAAAAACAAGGAAGTAACAAATTCCTAACAGTAACAAAATCCTAAATTGAATAATAAGGAAGATAGTCCTTACCCAGTGAGACCACGTTCCCAAAATTCTCTAACATCACTTCTCTGTAGAGATCCCTCTGAACAGGGTCCAGGCATCCCCATTCCTCTCGAGTGAGGTACACAGCCACATCCTCGAATGTCACAAAGTCCTGAAATAACACATCCTGGCTGCTCCGAGGAATGAACCCACTACAGCACCATGGCTAGAGAATGAAGGAGATGATACACAGAGAGGGTGTCCAGTGTGCATTTATGTGGGAGAAGAGATGAGGATCTAAGGAACAAATCCCGTAACCCTTTAACATCTAATAAGCAAGTGCCCGTCACAACACCATGGATGAAGAACCGACACAGCGAAGGAACAGTGTTACACTTGTGCTGTTGGGGAGATGGAAGGTGGTTTGTGTGAAGTCCAGGTTTCTGAAGATGATCGGTTCCCAAACTGGTGTCTGCTACTGAAAAAAATTCCAGGCAAGGTTTATGGATAGGATGAGGGATAAGCCACGCTCAATCAGCAGCAACAGTCCCTGAGGAAAAGTAGAGGGATCCTCAGCTCACCTGGTACCTGGCTGTCAGAAGTGCAGCTGCCTGGTCTCCTGGGCTTCCCGCGTGGGGAAGAGCAGGCACCTGGGGAACAGGTGGAGCTGAGGGAGGAGAAAGGAGTCAAGAGTGAGAGGGGAGCTTCTCCAGGGCTCCCTTACAGAAGAGGCCTCTCCAGCCCCAGGGGAGATGGTGGGACCCTTCCGCATGCCAACATCCTAGTTACATCAGTGAACGCTTATCAGATATCAGGTATCTCTCCTCTGCTTCTTCTCAGCTCTTGCATGCCATACTTACATACGTTTAGACCTACCTGTTATACAGCATTTTATTATGAAATCTCATATTTCACTGTATTCTCATGACTTGACATTCCTCTCACAGAGGGGTAGGCAGTATACCGGTTTTGCATATGGCCAAAGCAAAGCATAAAGACTTGCAGTGACTTGTCCAAGGACACAGTTATTTAGTCGATTCCTAACCCATTCCCATTTATTGTTCTGTAAGTTTCACTAAGGCTTTCTCTTGTGAGTGGGCACTGTCACTGCAACCAGTTTGGAAGGCCTCCAAGAACAAGGAACACTCATTTGTTTCCTTACAATCTTTCTCCACACTCCCACAATGCCCCACAGCACTCTATGCACTGTGACACTTGACCTTCGTGGCCAACACACATTGCAAGCTCTGGAATTGGCCACAGGCAATCTAAGACACAACTCTTAAAAAACAAAGGAAAAAGACAGACCTACCTATTTATTACAGGACATAAAAATGTGATTCTATTTTTCACACCTAATGTGTATACATTCATTCAGGCATTGGGCTCAACCAAAGAATTAAATGGTTGGTTGCTTGTTTGACCAAAATTAGATTAGTCACAACCACAGCAGCTGCAATCAAATGGCAGGTGGTAAAGCATACAAGTTCACCAAGGAGAGAAAAACTAAGTGAAGAGAATAGGACCTAAATCCAAGAGGAAGTGAGGAAAATCTGACCCTGAGGGCCAGGCACAAATTGTGAGATGTGGCAAAAGCAGCATGTCTTAGGAATTGTTCTGAACGTGAAAAGCTGGATGAAGTGAAGAGTGTCCGAAGGCAACACAGGGAATTACAACTCTGCCTACTAAGAAAGACGAGCTGTCCTTAATAGAGGGGCCCACAGTCTTATTTGCGGGGTCCATTCAGGGACTGAAATGAATCACATTTGTTCTCCCATCCAGACCTCCATCTAGGGGCCATGCTCCTGAAGCTTCTGGCCTTCTCAAACAAGGCCCAGGACCCCCTGAGAAGCCCCTCTCCACTCCCACTCTCCTGGATGTAAGCACTCTCTCTGCCTTACCCCCAATGAGTCCCTCTTCCGTGTTGCTCTCCTGCATGAACTGAGGCTCTGGAGACAGACCCTCAGCTTGAGTCTCCAAAGATTGCAGCTGGACCCTTGGCGATCCTGCTTCTTCCTGGGCAGATATTTCCTCCATCCCTGTTCTGGAGGACAAGGATCATCACTGCAGGGTGAGATTAGGAGAAACCATTGTAATACGTTAAAATACCCCCTCATTTATATTCTCGGGACTTAAAGTATATTACACCCTGTAGATACTTAATAAAAACATAGTTGATAATGATTAACCACCCAAAATAAACAAAAGAAAGATGGATATTATTCAGTTCCAAATACTTAGGAGCCAAATTATATGGTCCAAATATGCAGGCTTATTTGAACTCCATAATTCAGAATTTGAGATATTTCCAAAAAATTCAAGACAGTACACTTTAGTAGTGTAAAGATTTCTGTGGAAGGTTTAAAACATTAGAGTTTAAAAGCTTCTTTCAAGGCTCAGATTTGCACCCAGAGAAATACACTAATTATGATTACTCATCTATTTTTCAAAGCAAGGGCCCCCTAAGGACTTAATTGGTGACACTGTCGGTCCGCTTTGAATCACTAAATGGGCTTCACTGTAATAAAACTCCTCTTTTGGGAGACAACTTTGCTAACTCCGATGGGTGGGCAAGCCTTTTCCCACAGTCTCGAGAGTAATGGTTCAAAAAGTGCTACGGTTCAAAAAGGTCGTACCTGTGCCCTTCACACCCAAGGACCGGCCAGGGTTCCAGCCGCGTCCCACAAGTTCAGAAAGGGCCCTAGCTCGGCTCCCTCGCCCGGCGCTGCCCTCCTCCCACTTCCCTTTCGGGTGAAGACACAGTCCCAAAGGGGTGAAGCGGGTAGAGGGCCGGTTCACAACACTGGGGCAGTCACCAGGTCCTGACAGCGGGGAGTCAGGCGAACCCGGGCTGAAGAGAGACAAGGCTTGCTCACCCCGGCTTCCGCGCGCCCCTGAGAACAGGAACAGCAGTCGCAAAGGTCTGCGGCCGCCTCCTCCCTGGAGACCAAACTAAAGACCCTCCCCAGCCGCGCACTCCGGCCCGGCCGCGGGGGGCGGGGCCCCGAAGCCGCTTCCGGGTGACTCACCTGACCAGAGGGCCGCTCTAGCCCGCCTGGTGGCTAGCGCTTCTCGGTGGCACTTCCGGTGGCAGAGCCCCGGAAAGCGGGGGGGTCGGGTTTGGGCGCCCGAGCTCCGGCGACCGCTGTGGCTGTTCTTCTGCCTTCAGCCCCCTTCGGAGCCCTTCAGGCGTCTCCGAGCGACCCTGGCTGCTGAGGCTGTCTGTCTCCATGATACCGGCAATGACTGCCTCGGCCCCGGACGTGGGGCATGCGCCCTCAGGCTCTTCTCTGGCGCCACCGACCCTCCAGATTCCCCGCGGGGCAGTGTCCAGCCCAAGTCGGGGCAGATGGGGGGCGTGGGGGAATGGCTGACTGGGGTCCGGCTTCCTTGAGTCTGCCAGTCGGAAACTAGCACAGTGGTGCCCGCACAGTGTGCAAAATACAATGCTTCATTATAATAATATCATAATTATGACTGTGATTAATGTAATGATTAAGGATTGTAAGCCCCTCGGTGATAGGAAGGTCAGAGAAAGTCGGGGGATTGGAATCTAATAAGTTCTTGGGGAAAGGCCGGGAGGGAGTGTTGAGCAAGTTGACCTTGCCAAAACAGAGATAGGCACAGAAGGCAAAGTGCTAGGACAGAAGTCCTTAGGGCACTGTGACCTCCTGGTGTTCTTGGATCCTTAGAAAATGAGATGTCTTCTGGACAAACAAGTATCTCAAAGAATCAGAAAGGTAAGATTTGGAAGGGACTTTATATATTAGCCACCCTCACAAATCAAGTGGTAGCCTTTGATGTTATTTGACATTTCAGATTAAATAAAATAAAAACCAAAAGTGTGGCATTCTGTATGCTTTTTCGAACTACACCAGTCTCTCCAGAGATTCTAATATGATTTTCCTCTTTTTCCTCCTTGAAAATCATTGATCTAATCCAACTTCCTACTCACTGATACAGTCCTTCTTGTCTACTGTATCTCCATCCCAGTGGTGTCAGCATCAGAGGTAGAAATGCACTGCCTAGGCCACTGCTTCCTGGGCAGCTCAAGTTAGAAACTTTTTCTTGTGTTGAACAGAAGTATACCCCCTGGTGATGTGTAGCCATTGTTCTTATTGAAGTCTGTGGGACAACAGATTACACAGTCTTTCCACCTTTTCATAACAGCTCTTCTAATATCCTAAAATACCGAAAAGCTTGGGGCTCTTTCCCAAGGTGCCATTTTCCCACATCACAGCTCCTCACAGGTTGTACCTACTAGCAGAGCTGGGAAACCATTTCTGCAGCAGAAGTGAGCAAATTATGGCAGCATTGCACATTGTGTCCAAGTTTTAGCTGCCTCGGGCAGTTTGCTCCAGTGAGAAGATCATGGGAGGCATCCATTTAAGAATCCACTTCTGACCAGTAATCATTGATCCTAACAGAGTGGTAAGAAGTGTAAACTGTTTTGCTTTTGAGCAAAATTTTCTTTAAACAGTGCTCCAATGACATGCGTGGAAACAACCAATTCATGAAATTTGTGATTCTTAAACTTCATTACTTTAAAGAAAATTTATTTGCAGCTGTTCCCAAGGTATTAATCTCTTCCATATTCCCACTGTTGCACTAAGCACTGACAAATAGAAAAGAAGTAAGATATCACACGTCTGCTTATAGGTTCATAGCTTGAGATAGAAGCCCAAGCATGTGTACTTAAAACTAAAATACATGGATAAATGCTGAAGAAATGAGATAATTAGAACAGATGGGGACAGCTTCATGGAGAGGAAAGTTTTGAACTAGAACAAAGTCGTGGATTGCTACTTGAACCAGACCACCAGGGGAGTGAAGAGTGGAGAACGGTCATATGTAAAGACACAGAGAGAAATGAACCTGGTAGGTACAGAAGCTAGCCAGTGGGTCTCAAAGTTTGCTGTGCATTAGAATCGCCTGGGGAGATTTTTAAAATCCCTAAGTCCAAGATTGCACTTCATACAATTAAATCAGAAGGTTGGAGTGAGAGCCAAGCACGAGTATCAAATTTTAAAGATCCCCAGATTAGTCCAAAGTGCAGCAAAATTTAGGAGCCTGTGGAGGCCAGCCAGCCTATAGAGTAATCAAATGAAAGGGTAAGGTTAGTGGTTGTGGGTGAGGTCATTTCCAGGAATGTGGCAGACAGGGTTATCTGGGTCAACCCTCACTCTGCATAAAAGACTGTCACATTGCATTTTTTTAAAAACAAGCCCAAGAACCCAATGATATATTGTTTCCAAAAGACACATTTTAAATATGGAAAACCCTAAGGAATCTACCAAAAACGAACAAAACCAAGAACCTACCAGAGGTGAATTCCCTGGGTTGCAAAACATGAGGTCAAGGTGGGCGACAGAATAATGGCTCCCCAAAGATGCGCAGGTACTAATCCCCAGAACCTGTGAAAATGTCCCTCACATGGCAAAAGGGACTTTGCAGATGTGATAGGTTAAGGATCTTGAGATGGAGAGATTATCCAGGGGCACCCAAGTGTAACCACAAGGGTCTTCTAAGAGGGAGAAAAGAATGTCATAGATTTGAGGGTGCTACTCTTCGAAGATGAAGGGATCAAGAGCTAAGGAAGGCAGGTGGCCTCTAGAAGCTGGAAGGGACAAGGTGAAGGATCCTCCTCTAGCCTTCAGAAGGAACCCATTCCTCCTGACCCATTTTAAACTTCTGACTTCCTGAACTGTAAGATACTAAATTTGTGTTGTTTTAAGCCCGAGTGTGTTATAGCATTAACAGCAAACAAATGCAGTCATAACAAAAATCAATCATCTTGCTCTATGCTAGCCAGAAACAACTGAAAAATCAAATTTAAAAAACATTGTTTGCAGTAAAATATTAAATACTTAGGGATAATTTTTCTAAAAGATGGAAAAGACCCTGACGCTGAACATTGTAAAAGAATGTTGAGAGAAATTTTAAAAGATCTGAATAAATGGAGGAATGCAATATGGTCATGGATTGGGAAATTCAATATTGGCAGGATGTCAGTTTCTTCCACATTGATCTGTACATTCAATACAATCCCACCCAAAATTCCAACAGGCTTTTTTGTTTGTTTGTAGAAACCAACAAAGTGATTTAAAATGTAAATGCTAAGGACTTAGAATTGCCAAACCAATCTTGAGAAAGAGTAAAATGGGAGTACTTTTGTTACTTGAATTTAAGATTTATTTTAAAAGTATAGTAATCAAGACACTGTGGTATAGGCAAATAGATCAATGGACACAAAGTGTGGAAATCCGGATATATACATTAATTTTTGACATTTTACCAAAGTAATTTTCCTGCAGCTGGGCAGGCTGGGCTGAAAACTTGGCCTAGGATCTGTTTGGTGGAAATGCAAAGGAGACTAATTGTGCAGTCTTAGCAGGTCACTGGAGTCAAGGTCAAAGTCAAGGCCCATCCAGAGAAAGTGGGATCCTGGGACCTCTCTCTCACAGTAAAGTCCACAGGGCACTTGCTCATCTTGACCAGCTTGTTGATTCACTATATTGATTAAAAAAAATGCCAGCTGCACCCAGTGAGCAGCAACTGGCAGGGATCCTAGATGTCCTAGCGATATGTAGCGGATAAACCTCATAAAGATTCAGGGGCTGTCAAGCTGATGGAGTTGGGGGGGATCTGGTGGTCTGGGACATCTAAGGACATCGCCCTAAGGTAAAGGACATGTTGTGGCACCTTGCACCCTCTTATCCCAAAGAAAATGGCATAGTGCTTGGCGGACCTCTTTGGATCTGGGAGACAGTATGTGGTACTTTGGGAAAACTGCTCTGCCATATATCAAGTGATCTGGAAGGCTGCCAGTTTTTAGTAGGGTTCATAGATGAGAGGACTGGCTCTCTACCAAGTCCAGGCAATAGATCAAGCTGACTTGCAGATACAGTGGTTCCAAAAGTATCTCATAAGCCCGAATAGGTGAGTCACAGCACAGATACCTAAGATTCTGTGCTCCAGTTGAAAAAGAGGTTCTAGCATGCTACTGGGCTTCACAGACACTACGCACATGGCTTGGGACAGTTCCTGGCTATACCGACTGAGCTGCCCATCATGAACTGTGTATGTTTAGATGCACCAAATCATAAGGCCCAGCAAGCACAGCAGCAATCCACCGTGTGACGGATGTAGTACATTTGAGATCTGGTTTAAACAGGTCCAGAAGTCTCAGATAAATTGCAAATAGGTGGCCCAGACTGCCACGTCACTTACCGCTGCTCCACTGCCACCTCACCCCAACCTACACCCATGGCTCTCTAGGTGTTCCCTGCAACTAACTGATGCAGACAGAAGAGTCTTAGACCTCTTCCTGGATGGGTCAGTGCAATATATGTTGGCATTGCTGAGACACATATAGCTCCTGCATTCCAGCCCCACTCAGGAGTGGAGTAGACTGATGAAGAGAAATTCTCTCAGTGAGCAAAGGTGCGAGTGGCATACTTGGTCATCCACATCATATTGAGGGAGGCAGCCTAAGGCAAAGAGGTGCCCTAACTCCTGGGCAGTGATGAATGGCTTGGCCGCTTGATCACAGGTCACCCTAAGTGCTTATGCGAGAGGCTGGTGAAAGAGGCCATGGTGGCAGGGATGGAGGCTGTGCATGGGCCCAACCATAGCAGCTACCTACCCGCCAAGGCTGGAAGAGCTGCTATGCGGCTGCATGTCCACCCTGCCAGCACTAGAGACTGACACTGACCCCGGTCCTGGTTGAGGACATTGGACACCTTTTACTTTGGAAGGGACAACAATTTGCTCTTACCCGAATTCATTCATGTTCTGAATATGAATTTGGCCTCCCTCACTTCTGTGGCTACACATGCGCCATCATCTGAAAGCTTAGAAGCTTAACCACTGGCATACTTTAAAACAAGGAGCCTATTTTATAGCAAAGGAGGTGTCGCAACAAGGTCGTGACCACAAAATCCACGGCGCTTACTCACCACCCGGAAGCATCTAGCTTGACAGGATGACCTGTGGAACACTCAACTCAATTGCGGGCAGAGATTCGGAAACAGAGACGCAAAAACCTCCCGACCTCCTAGAGAGGCCCCTGAGGGGCAGAGCAGTCCCGGAAGGCGAGGTGTGACGCACTTCCGGATGTGGTGACTGGCTTCTGTCGGTGTGTTAGTACAGTTTTGAGTGCGGTCTCTCCCCAGTCACACACACACACCTCTTTTCTATCCCCGCACCCCCAGGTTTCTCCGGGGTTCACAGTGAGACGCGGGTCCGGCCAGGGAGGCTGGGCGGGGACAGGTGACTGTGTACGGCCGTGTTCCGCGACCCCCGAGCGGGGTGGAGGAAGTCCTTGTCCCTGTCCTTGGTCCCAGTGCGGGCGGCAGGAGGCCCTTGGAGAGACACTCTGGGGCCGAGCACGGAGGGAACCGAGGGTCGGCGTCGGGACTGGCATGGGGTGCTTCTGCGTGCCCTCCGGGGCCCCTTCGCCCTCGGTGTTGACCCTAGTTGAGTTTCTGGATTCCAGAGTTGTCGCCATTTGTTTTCCTTCTGCTGAGGACTTTTTTTTCTGTTCCTCGGGACCCCAAGGTGTAAAATGCGGAAGACCGTAGAGGATATCAAGCTCCACGGGCCTGTTTTCTTCTTTCAGCTTGCAGGTTTGGTGTGCCCTCATAAATGTTTGTGGCTCCTCTGTTCACCCCCACCTCAGACCCGCTGCTCCCCCTGAGGTGGTAGCGATTCTGGAGTGTTCGAAGCCTAGTGAGTGAAGAAGAGGAAGAAAGTTACATACACCTCACCCTTTCCGTTCAGCTTTTGGAATTTCTGAGGGACTTTTAGATGAGCGATTTCGGAAATTAGGTGGAGTTTTCAGCGGTGGGAATTTACTCTGCCTGACTTGGACGGGTGAGTAGCGAAGGGAGTGTGGAGGTTGCCAGGGAAAGTGGCTTGGATTATTAGACTGCTTCCCAAAGTTCTCTGCTTTGATTAGGAGGAAGATCTGGGACAAAACACACAGACCTAAAGTCTCAAATTTGCCTAATTAAAATAAATTAGATTATCTCTAAGGGTTCCTCCAACTTTGGAACTCACTGATAAAGAGAATTTAACTGTGAAAAGCTCAGCTAGAGTAAAATGTCCTTCTCCTCCTCCCCCCCCTTCCAACTTTGGAACTCATGGATATAATGAATTTGCGAAAAATTCAGCTAGAGCAAAACCTAATGCCTTGCCTCTTTCCTACAATGCCGCAGAAAGAGACTGTTAAGCAGTAGAGGACTGAAGAAAACATCCATTACACAGGCCAGTGCTAGGCAGATTACATGCAGTCAATAAATAAATTGTAGAGAATGCATTGTAATGGGAGATATTAAGTAACTCACCCATGGCCATATAATTCATTTCTGTGTTTTAAACCTGTGCTGTCACTGCTATGATATTTCTCTCATTCTTATTCAGATGTTTCATAAACAATCAGACAGTTGGAATATAGTGAAACCTCTTAATTTATAAATGTCCTGCCTTTCCAAGTATTGAAATGCCGGGCCTATACCGAATTTATTGAACTTTTTACACATGGGCAGAAAAGAAGGGTAGTATATCCATTCAAGCAAATATTTCTTAAAAATGTCTACTGGTGGCAGTGAATGATATTAAATGGTTTAAGGGCAAAAGTGAAAGCAAAAGACAGTTTTTACTTTGGAGGAGTCATCTAGTTGAGATATGGCATGAACGCATTAAAAATTCCATTTCAGGGCAAGAGCTACCGAAATGTTAGGTCCAAATCAGTGCGGGAGACAGGGAGTTGAAAGAGAGAACTGGGTACTGGGATCATTCCAGAAATAAAAAATAAAAACAGTCTTTCCACTGCTACTTGTCCAGAACAGAAGCCAGAGAACCTTCCAGGGGAGAGGGACTCGGCTCCTGAATTCAGCCCTGTCTCTCCCCCTCCTTGGGGTCCCTTCGTCTTGATTCTTGTTGCCCCTATGCGGGAGACTTCTAGGAGTGTTTATCCCCCCTCCTCACCTTAAAAACTTTGACCCAGGTGTCAAAAACCAAGATTCTTTTTTCTTGATCTTAAAATATCTGAGACAATGGAATTTTCAGAAGATATGTCACTAAAAAATGAAGGGAAATGAACAAAGAAAGTGTAATCATCAGAAGTTGATGATAGGAATAGCAAAGCAAATAGTTTCAGAATATAAATGCAAAACAAAAGTGATATCAGGAAAGGTTTAATGGGTTTCAAGAAAGGGTAGAATTTTGAGAGATGAAGAGGTGAAGAAGAGGTGAAGGAAGTTGTTACAGGCAAATGGATGAAGATGGAAAATCACAGACAAGTTGAGGAACAGTGAGAAGGCCAGTTTGGCCCAAGCATAGCATCTATGAAGAAGGAGGAGGTGAAATTTGAAGAATGTCATGTTATATAAACCCTTGAATGGGGAGATTTATGCTTAGTTTTTGAGGGGAAAGAGTGACCTGATTGGAGCTATGTTTTAGTTGTACTGTTCAGACCCTATTATGTATTTGATTTGGAAGAGGGAGAGGTTGGAGCTAAGGAAAGCAAACAAGTTCACTGTAGTAATCTATGCTAGAGATAATGAGGACCTCAATTCTGAGTATTGAAATGAAAACAGAGGGAAAATGAATGGAAGAGACAATCTCTCTAATGCTCCTTAGAAATTAATGAATAAGAGAATGAAATTAAGATTTGTAGGAATTACATTAGCTTCCATTTAACGGAAAACTCAGTCAATGGAATGAACCCTTGGAGCATCCTCCCTGTCTTTGAAATCCAGTCCTTCTTGACACTTGCCAAGATTTCTTTTCAGGAATCAACTAAACCATCTGACTAGTTTACAAGGGTTAGTTTAGTAAAACCAGATAATCTGTAAACCCACTAGAGTCACAGAAACTGTCAAGTATCATCATATCCTAAAAGCACTCAAATAAGTGAGGGTGGCACTATCAAAACCCATGTGTTGTGGAAGTCACATTCCTATTCCAAAATAATCTGTAGAACATGAGATATTCTAGTGTTCACCTTGTTATTAATAAAGCTTAATTTGTTATTTTAAGACATAAGTAGAAGTTCTAATTTTTTGCCCTGTACCCCAGTGGATCACTTTATAAGACTGACCAGATTACTTTTTCAGAGTGAGCAGGTGGCAGTGTAGCAGCATAGTGAGGACCCAGGGCTTCAGACTTGGATTTGAGTCCTGGCTCAACCACACTGACTATGTGTCATTAGACAAATAACTCCATCTTTCTGAGCATCTTTTTCATCTATAAAGTTGGAAGGATAATCGTGCGAGCCTCATTGGGTTTCTGTGGCTATGAAATGAGCTGTGTATGTAAGGCACCAAATGTTCCTGCTACCCAGCTCACATTAATGGCTGTTACTCAGCATTTACCATGTCTTCACAAACAGTTAACAGGAGGCATTGGCACCATAGCAGCACAATATCCTTTTTTAATACCGCTATTATATTTGTCTACCCTGCAGGGATAACAGAAACCAATCTCATTGAACATCCAGGACAGAAAGGACAGCCCTGCAAAGCAGATCCTGTTTGGGTCAAGTAAGCCAGTTCCTTATAACGGTGGCTCGGTGAAACCTGTAGTCAAGGGGTGCTCCAGGTTTGTCTCCCCAAGCTCCCCAGGAGATGGAAGGTATAGTGATAGTGAAGGTGGAGGAAGAAGATGAAGATGAAGAAGACCATTTTCAAAGAGAAAAAAATAGCCTGGAGCTGTCATCACAATTTCTTAGTCATTCTACAGCTATGAATGAGAGAGCCTTGCTGTCATCGTATTTAGTTGCATATCGTGTGGCAAAAGAGAAAGTGGCTCACACAGCTGCTGAAAAAATTATTCTTCCAGCATGAATGGATATGGTGCGTACCATTTTTGATGCTAACTCAGCTGACAAATTAAGAACTATACCTCTTAGTGATAATACAATATCTTGTCAGATCTGCACTATTGCAAAACATTTAGAAGCAATGCTTATTACATGGTTACAGTCTGGTATAGATATTGCACTCCAACTTGATGAAAGCACTGATATTGCAAGTTGTTGGTTTATGTCAGATATGTGTGGCAAAATGATTTTATAGAGGATTTGTTGTGTTGTTTAAATTTAAATTCACACATAACTGGCTTAGATTTATTTACTGAATTAGAAAAGTGTATTATTGGTCAATATAAATTAAACTGGAAAAATTGCAAAGGAATTTCAAGTGATGGAGCAGCAAATATGACTGGAAAACATAGCAGAGTTACTGAAAAATTGCTAGAAGCAACTTGTAACAGTGAAGCTTTGGTATCCAAAGAAATTCTACCAAGTCTGATAGATGTATTGAAAAATGCAGTGAAAATTTATTAATTTTGTCAAAGGAAGCTCATTGAATAGCCAACTTCTTGAAATATTTTGTTCAGAGATTGGAGCTAACCATACTCATTTATTTCACACAGAAATTCGTTGGTTGTCTCGGGGAAAAGTATTAAGCTGAGTGTACGAGCTCAGGAATAAGATTTACATTTTTCTCATTGAAAATCTCATTTGGCAAATATCCTTGAAGATGATATCTGGATAGCAAAATTGACATATTTAAGTGATATTTTTGCAATCCTTAATGAATTAAATTTGAAGCTACAGGGGAAGAACAATGATATATTTCAACAATTTGAGCATATTCTGGGATTCCAAAAGACTGTTGTTGTGGCAAACAAGACTTAAGAGTAATCATCCTAGCTGCTGTGTGTTCCCAACATTGTTAAAACACACTGAAGAGAACATTATTAATGAAGACTGCTTAAAAGAAACAAAATTAGAGATACTGTTGCATCTCACTTCTTTGCATCAAACCTTCAGTCATTACTTTCCAGAAGAGAAATTTGAGTCATTAAAGAAAAACATTTGGATAAAAGATCCATTTGCTTTTCAAAACCCGAATCAATAATGGAGTTAAACTTGGTACCTGAGGAAGAGAATGAATTATTGTAGCTCAGCTCATCATTCACACTGAAGAATTATTATAAGATATTCACTTTATCCACCTTTTGTATTAAGATTAAAGATGAATTTCCATTGCTGAATAGAAATAGTATATTGCTGTTATTATCATTCACAAGTACCTATTTGTGCGAACTAGGATTTTCCATCTTGACATGACTGAAGACAAAGAAAAGAAATAGGCTCAATAGTGCACCAGATATGCATGTAGCATTATCTTCATGTGTCCCTAACTGGAATGAACTTACGAACAGGCAAGCACACCCATCATGTTAAATAAAATCTCTAGAAATTTGTTTTTGTACCTTTTTAAGGAATTTTTTGATATGTTGTATTTAAATATTAATAAAGTCATATTTGGATTGGATCAGGTTTTGAATGTTCCCATGTAAGAATGTTAAGTATTGTTTCATGAAACTTGTTTCAGATACACGGATACATGTGTGTATATGTATGTATACAAGATTATGACATAAGATACATTTCTGTGAATTGTCAAGAATTTTGAAAAATAGTGTGCTTGACAATGTTAATTTTATTCTGAAATTCATAACCTTTCCCAGTTCTGCTGTATTGCTTCTTCCTTTCTGTTGGAGCCTTGTTCACATTCAGTTACCTTCTACATGCCTGTGTGCGCTTCCCCTTTTATTATTCTAGAAAGTGAGTCTTGATGCTGATTATGGGTTACCACTAGTAACCCTTAGGCATGATTCATTTAGGCACAGGCATGGCTATAATTCTAGCTAATGAGATTCGTAGAGCAGTCGACTGGGATATTTCTGTGAGGTTTCCCTTAATCTCAAAAAATGCCACCACTCTTTTGAGAAGATAGCGGTGATAGTGACCTAGTTTTTTAATCTCCCCAAATTCCCCCTTAAAAACACACAGAGCAACTTGCACAGCAGAATCAAAATCCATGGACAGGGTCTACAAGACAGGTGACAGGGTATCCCCACAAACCCTAAAATATGATTGGTGAGGACAAGCCACCAAAAGCTGCAAGGCCAGCATGGTCTCAGCCACCACCGAGGTCCTGAGCCCCCGGCCCGGACCCGGAGTTCGGGTCCGCTCCCGAGTCCCGCCTGCCTTTTCAGTGTCCCTGGGTAGCAGCTGTCGCGGTGGCTGACACGCCAGAGCCCAGGTCAGTCGTTGCAGGGAGAAGACCCCACCCCGGGGATCCCGCCCGAGCGGCGGGTCTGGCGGGGTTTATTTAGGTCGCGCCTCCTGCGATTGGAGGCAAGCGTGGAGAAAGCGAGTGGGGCGGTGCGTCCGGAGAACACGGGCGCCCCGCTGCCCCCTCCCACCGGTCCCTGCCCCCCGGCGCCCCGCGGGCAGAGGGGGAGCACTGCTCTGCTGTCCCGACCCCCGTCGGCTGCGGGCAGAGGGGGAGCCCGGCAACCGGCCCGCGGGAAGCCAGGCAGCGCCGGAGTCGCGCAAAGGTGGCCCCGGCCTGGAGACGCTGGAATTGGAGATTGTGGCATAGGACGCTTGGAATTTGTCACTCACCAGCGCGGAAGGTCCCACAGATGGGGAGCCGGGAGAATGTGGAACTGCCACTCCCTTAACTGAACAGGCCCAGGGTGGCCTCTGAAGGTGTTTTGCAAACTACCTCCAAGGAAAGGTGCAATGCTGATGATCATCGACAGCAGACACTCCGTCCCGAGGGGCTGCCACCTGTGCAGCCTTTCTAATCCTTGGACGATTGTTTTTCAGATAGTGGTGAAGAGGGTGTAGCAGCAGGGCATGGGATTGCAAGAGGGGAGACTGGTTTCCAGCCCTGTGTGGCCTTCAGATGGCTGTCCCCACTCCACGTGGTGTGGGCCCAGGGAATTAGGACACTTCACTTAAAAGTGATCTTGTTAAATTTCTTCATTTTACAGGCGAGAAACCGACTCACCAGCTAGGATTAGCACTCTCAGTTGTGAATGCATCTGATATTCTTCCCTCTATATTAATCTAGCATCATTTTAAAGTTGACCTAAATACGATATAATCAGGAAGGAAAATCTCTGGTTAAAAACACATTCCAAAAGTAGCTGGAAACAGATTTTGGCATAGCCATTGTTTTAGGATTATTGTGCCATCAGCTTTCCTCAGCTGTGGCTGTAACTCAGCATAATCTGCTTTATTCCCAAAGCGGACGTCCAGGCACGGCCCTCTGAGGGCACGGCCTTTGCCTAACAAAGGGCTGGGAGTGGAGAGAAGAGCGTTTCGTAAATCAAGCGTGGACCAATCATAAATGGCCTAACTTCTATGGGCTAGGAGGCCACTGGCGTCTCTCGTCTCCCCAGATTCCTAATGTTCCTGTCTGGCTCTTGCCCTCTGAACCTGAACAAGGAGTGGGTGGGCAGGTGGGCAGGAGAGTTGGTGAGGAGCAGAGAGCCTCCGAAGTGCTAAATAGTCCAGACATCAATCTGGGACTCCTGGAACCCACTACAGGCCAGCTGTGTTCGATGATGCAGGGTCAACCAAAGGGGACCGAATTCTACAATTTCCATCTGGTTCTTATTCATATTTTTTCTCTCTTTCTTGAGACTTTTTCTTTTCTTTTTTTTTTTTTTTTTTGGTTCAAGTGTGTTTCTAATTGCTCGCTGAAGTCTTTTTATGATGGCTGCTTTCAAAATCCTTGTCAGATAATTTGAACATCTGTGTCATCTTGGCATTGACATCTGTTGATCGTCTTTTCTCAAACAGAGATTTTCCTGGTTCTTGGTAGGATGAATGTGTTCAGTTGAAACCTGGACATTCTGAGCATTATGTTGAGACTTTGGTCTTCTTTACACCTAGTTTTGCGGGCCTCCTGTGACATCACTCTGGCAGGAGAGGGGGTGGGGTTCTACCTCGTTACCAATAGGTTGACATGCATGCCCAGGTTTCCCACTTGGCCACCATTGAGATGGGGTTGGGGAGGGACTCTTCATTGCTGCTGGGTGGGAGTGGGAGTTCCAGCTCCCCACTAGGCTCCAGTGTTACCATGGAGGTATGGCCTGACTCCCTGCTAGGCACAAGTGACACCGCCCCAGTGGAGAAGGGCTTGTTACTGCCCAGTGAGGGTGGAAATTCATCTCCTGATACCAGCCTGATGAGGGTGGAAGTCTCAGCCCTGCACTCAGCCTTTGCTGGTGGGGATGGGGATGGGGCTATTGGATTTTTCTGTGGTGTTAAGCTAAAGTAAAGCAGTTACTGTCTGTAAGTTTTCTGACTTTGCTAGGTCACTCCTTCTTTGCATGATTTTCTTGTGGCTTTTTAAAGTCTGTACAGATTGGTGTTTCCCAGTTGCCAGCTTCTCCAGCACTCAGTATGGCATATACAAAGCAAAAAGAAAACCCAGGTCACTCATTGCTATGTTGTTCCTTGGGCTCCAAGATCTATAGCCAGTCTAGCTTTTTTCTGTCTACTTTTCAGAGTTCTTTTATTTTTGTATTATATGTAATGTCCAGGCTCTATAGCTGTACTTAGAGGGAGGAACAGGGAAAAGTCCTCCATCTTTCCAGAAGTGGAAGTGCCCAGAATCCCACTTGAGTTTCATAGTTATGAATTTAAAATGAGACCAGACAGCAAGGGAATGTCACTTTCAGTGATCGGAGTGCAAGGAAAGAGTAGGCAAACATTGGATTTAATCATGATTGTGATTGTGTTTGTGTATGACCAAGCAAAAGAGGGACTGGGAGCTGAGTGATTATAATGATTGAAAGTGCACTTTACACCGGGTAAGGGTTGAGGGACAGCAAAAACATGGCAGCATCAATGGATTGCAGATCCTGGCAATGTGGAAAGGTTGCTGAAGTCAGGACGTACTAGAAAGAAGGAAAGTGGGAAAGTAGGAGGCAGTGGTCAGAGAGTGGGATGCATGAAATTGAGTTTCAGGTAATGACAAAGTCTGAAGTGTGGCTATGGGAGTGTGTGATTGTGGAAGGATGGAAGACAAGCTCATTAGAGGAGAGGATCCAAGGAACTGAAAGACCAGGGTGTAGAAGAACCATTTATGTCAACAGTGACATTACCATAAATTAAGACAGAAGTAGTTTTAAGGAGAGTGATGGTGAACCAGGAGCTAAAACCCACAGAGAAACAAAAGGGTGTGACAGAGGGGCTAGGAAACTATCACAACACTGTGGGGAGAGGGGTGATAAACTCTGACCATAATCCAGCATCTTCCCTATATCACAGTGGCCCCCAGTGCCTGTCATCTGTCTTGTTGCTTTTAGGAAAATAGGTTATTGTTATTCAGTGTACAAACTGCAATTTGTCTTCAGTCTTTCTAGTCTTCAAGGCAGGAACTTTGGCTTTCTCTCTCATAGGGACTTTGTGATGGTTAGGTTCATGTTTCAACTTGGCCAGGTGATGGTGCCCAGTTGTCTTGTCAAGTAAGCACTGGCCTAACTGTTATTTCAAGGACATTTTGTGGCTGGTTAATAAACCAGAAGGCTGATTTATTAGCTCTTCAGTCAATTGATTGCATCTGTGGCAGATTATGTCTATGATCAACCAAGGGAGTGTGATCAACTATGGGAGTGTCTTCCACAATGAGAGTATCCAATCAGTTGGATTTAATTCAATCAGTTGAAGACTTTTAAGGGAGAAGAGAGAACTTTCACTTAGTCTTCAGCCAGTCAGCCTCTCCTGGGGAGTTCATTGAAGACCTTCACTGGAGTTGCCAGCTTGCCGCCTGCCCTATGGAATTTGGACTCTTGCATCCCCACAGTTGCATGAGACTGTTTAATAAAATCTCATATTTACAGATATCTCCTGTTGGTTCTATTTCCCTAGAGAACCCTGAGTAATATAGACTTTACCAGGGTCATCATGCAAAATAAGAAAAAAAATGTTCTCACTTGATTAAGGTTTCTGGCTTGTCTTGACCATGGCCTGAGGGTTTCTGATTCAGCCTGACCCTCTGGGTCTAAGAAGGAAAGCTGAGTCACCATTATGGATTGAGGAAAGAATCTGCAAGAAGACATTTCTCTAGCATATTTCCTTCTGGGACATACGGGATTCCCCCCAGACTAACAATCTCACTACTGACATCCCATTGTCGGGATCCACTCCCTAATCAGCTGAGGATGAGGGCAGAAACAAGGCAGCAATGGATGCACCTCTGTTTCCATAAAGGAACAAACTCATAAAACTGAAGGGGCACAGCCATGGGAGAGCAGGAGGGAAGGAAGGAATCTTACATTTATAGAGCACCTTCCATTGCCTGGCCCCAGAGGGAGATTTTTCATTTTTTGTTCTCACAGTTACACTGTAAGAAGCTGACAATTTTCTATTTTTACAGATGAGGAAAAGGCTCAGAAATCTAAGTAACCGGTCCATTGTCATATTTATCAAGTGGCAGAGGTAGGATTCAGATCGAGGTCTACCTGACACAAAAGCCTATGCTGCATGGTGATGAAGCACCTGGGCAGCACAGCATAAAAATGAACAGGGAATCCATAGCGGTATGTGTAAAATCACATGGCAGCCATCTTTTAGACCATGGCGCCTCTCCAGGTTTTTGCTCATAGCACAGTTCTGTTGAAGAAAATATTGCTTAGTATATAAGAGAAAAATCAATTGGGCTTACTACTATTTTCAGTTCTGTCATTAATATAAAAATAAACCATCAAAGATCTGATCTATACAAGTACACTTATTCATAAGCCCAGTCGTTTTCCCAACTACTCTTTTCTGCATGAAGGAAAAATTATCTCTGGATAAATAAGCACCGTCACAGTCATATTTCATGTCTAACAGCCCTGCCCCAGATATGCAAGCATTTCCCATGCAGGGAGGGGCACTAGGTAGAAATATAAAGCAATTGGTATAAGGAGACATGCATAAAAATAAGTAGGAAGGTAAAAGGGAAGATATGGAGCTTTAAGGTGGAGAACAGTTAGAAAGTGAGAACGACTTCAGGGATTTCAGGTTGACAGAAGAACAAATGACACTGTGCCAGTTCACAGTTCCAGGTCTTTTAGGAGATGTAGGACTTCATTATTCCTCAATAGAATAAGAGAGGGCCCTTCAGCATCTCACTCCTCAGAAAACAGTAAGCTTGGCTCCCAGTCTGGGGTTGCCAGGACCAGCTTTTTTCCATGGTGCCTGAGTTTTCATTTTCAGAGAACAGGAGACCATCTATTCTTCAACCAATTTGGAAGATACTGCACTCTTCATTTTAAGCACTTAATACACCCCTTTATCTAGGGTTTCTGAAAAGACATATTTGGACTCTATGAAGAACTCACAGGAATCATAGGCATGATCATTGGTTTTCAAAACCTTTCTAAGCCTGAGAGATCAAGCACACCCAAATAAGTGGCTTGAAGAGCAGAGAACCCCATCCTGGGGTGGAATCCCGCTGTGTCACACATACTTACCTTCTCTGGGCCTCAGTTTTCTCCTCTATAAAACATATATTTAGAAACCTACCTGATAAGGGTGCTGTAAGAATTTAATTAATATATGCAATGCACTTAGATGAATGCCGGACATATAGTAAGCACTGTACATCATTAAATTTTGGAAAGAGGATTACAAATGAGTAATTTAAACTAAATGAGGGATGATGGAGCAGAGAGAAGTGAAATCAGTCAATAAACTCTTCAGAGAGGAAATGAAAACAAAACAGACTGTAAAGTGAACATCCAGAGCCAGTTCACATGAATTTGGCCTATGGGAAGACCTTGCCCAGGGCTTGTTTGGACAGACACCCACCCTCATGTCTCCCAACTGCCACCCTTTCCTTGCCTTTGCGCTCTGTCAATTCCCTTATTCAGAGGAATTGTACTTTAACTTAATCGAATCAAATTGTTCCAATTATCCTTTTCACCAGTTCCAAGTCCTATTTCAAGATTAACACCTTCACACTCACTTTTTCCTTCAGATTCTAAAATGAGGAAAAAGAATGAAAAGGCTTCAAATAGGAAATGGTGGAAAAAGTAAAACTGACAGACATTATTAGGAGAAACACAGCAGTAGGCTGGCCATACCCATGATGGTGGGTGAGGCCAGGAAAGGAAGTGTCAGTGAGTAAGGCAATATGGAGACACTCCCAGAGATGCCTGGGAAAATGACCCCAGAAAAAGGTTCAGATGAAAGTACTGAACTTGCTATCACCATACTCCACACAGGGGAGGGGGACCAGAGGAAGCACTGAGTGGAGGACAGTCTCAGAAGACCCACGTGGAGGAAAGCCGTACTAGTGTAACAAATGTTTCAGAGCAGAGCTGAGGTGCACACCCAGGAGAAGCTCCAAACGTGGGGCTACTGCACGAAAAGCTTTAGCTCTAGCTCAAGCCTCATCATGCATACCGGAGAAGAGCAGTATCACTCTCCTGATTATTTGGATGTGCCATTTGGCTGGTGCATTGGTGAATCCACAATGAAACAAAACCAAAAAATGGAGTAGGAAAAGCTTCAAGTGGATCTCAACCCTCATCACTGCTCACTACCCCTGCAGAGAAACTGTTCCATGGTAAGTGTGAGAAAAGCTTCAGATCAAGCTCAAGCCTCACCATGCACCAGAGAATCCAAATGGGGAGAGACCTGCACAGTGCAGTGGGCGTGAGGAGGTTTTCAGCTTCAGTGTGGCCTTTGTGGTGCACAGTAGAGGAGCTCTACAAATCCTCAATGTGTGAAAGTTATTATTACATTATAGAAGTCCCCTGCAAGAGAAACCTAACCAGTGTCATGCATGTGAAATCTTTGGTGGCAGCACTCATCTTTTAAGATAGAAGATATCCACCAGCTTAGAAATGGTTTAACCAGGGAGAAATTCTAGATTAAATTTCCTGAGCAACTATGCCTTGCAAAGGAGAGAATCCACTACCCCCATATGTGACTTGTCTCATGAATAAAATACTACAGGAGCAAAGCTCTCTGAGGTTTTCCCTTACCCCAGGATTAATCAGGTCTTCTCACTTTCAATTTCCTATATTTACATTTCAGTCAATGGAAAAAACACTGAGGAAGGGTCAAGGATGTTCAGTTCAGGGAAAGAACACAACCCTTAAAATTTATAATAGGGTTATCTCCTCCATAACCTCTGATTTTTGGATGATCTCTGGAGTTTTCCCTTGCTTTCATCCACACCTCTTTGGCTTTATTTGGGAAATATTACCAAGGTTAACAACAGTCTCAGGTTTTTATGAAATAAAAATGCTCTGTGTAATATTGTTGAAATATTAGGTATAGAATATACACCATGAAAGCAAAAAAAAAAGATAGATTCTAATTTCCTACTCCCTTTTGTATTACTCCTTTTGGCTGCCAAAGTACACTCTTCTGCCTACTTTTTTACTTTTAATGCCAATCCCATAAACTGACCTTTTCTGCAACATCTCTACTCACTGGAATAAACACTTGGGATCAGACACTGAGAGAAAGTTCCACACAGTATACTTCTGGAAGAAGAAGAGGGTAAAGGGGGGGACATGAAAAGCAATATTGGGAAAGGAGGAGGGTGGAACACACCATCTCACTGTCAGGCCCTGGGCATCTCCTGTGACAAAGACATGTTTTAGACTCTGAGGAGGGAGAAACGAAGAAGACACCATTGGTGAGCACTCCACCTAAGGGTAAAGACAGCATACACAGGCTCACAGGAAAAAAGAAATTTACAAAAGACAATATAAGTAAAATAAATGCTAATGTTATTACATATTATGGAAAACTGTGTGAAGACAGTTCAGGGCAGTGGAATAAAACTAAATTATAAGAGACATTTTATTAACACCCCATTTATCCATCCCCATTTAGTCCCTGAACCCTTTGCAGAGCCCTCTTCTGCAGGGAGAGCCTTTTTGGGGGACCCCTCTGCAACTTCCCAAGTGTTGTGCTTCTTTCTCAGTAATAAAAGTTGGGGGGTGCAGTAATGTCTTTTACTTTGGAGGGGATGTTGGAAACCACTGGACCCCTCAAAATTTCACCAATGTAGCAGGTCCCTGAATCTTTAAGGATGTATCTCCCACCTCCTGGCATGCACTTATTTTACAAAAGCTCTCAGAGAACTTGCCACTCCTTACTCATCAAGTTCAGTGAACAGAGTGGCATCATTGTAATGACCACTGTGATGTTCTGCAGATGCTCAGACAGGCCAGGTCCTTTTGGACTACATTATGACACACAGAAGAGTTAACATAGCTTTGGGGTAAGGAGGTGAATGTTTCTATTGCTATTCCATCT
>PVKY010003182.1:0-22553 GCA_004027775.1 Bradypus variegatus | reverse complement strand
TAAACCTCACCAAGAATGGCTCCTCTGGAAGTCAAGGTGGGAAGAATGGCTAATATCCAGACCCAGGCTAGATGGGGACTCTGAACCCAAGGCATGGAGTCTGTGATATGTAATGTGACCATACTGGATATCGCCCAAACTAGAATACTTCTTAGAGTGAAAGTGGGTGCTATTAATTACTTGAGGACAAAAGGCATGAACTGGGACACATGGTCATCCTAGTGGTAAGGCAGTTTGAGAAACACTTCCCAGTATGCCCTGCCCCTTGAAAGTCAAAAAAGCTTGACTGGAGCAAACACCCTGGGACCTGTGGTAAGCACCATTTAAGAGGTAAACAGTATAGGGCTGGGTTCTGACATGGAGGGTTTCCCACTTCCAATGAGACACTTAACTAAACACAGAACGTAACATTTGAGGTGAAATATCAATGCATATTAAGTCTGGAGTAGAGCCTGTCACTTCCAAGCAACCCTATCTCCCACAGGTGTGGAGCTGGTAGAGCTGTCCATGGATCAGCTGCCCTGTTTCTCCTGGGTGCTACCTCTGCCTCCCATCACCAGCGTCCCCACTGCTGCTAGTCTTTTGGGGGATTCTGGGCCAGGTGCTGTTCCCACTCAACTTCAACCAGCTTATAGAGCTCCATGGTAGCCTGAGCATCTTCCACAGAGGAATGTCCGCTTTTCCCAACCTAAACAAGGAAGAAAAGAGTGTGAAGTTACAAGACACTGTTCCTTCCCTTCCCAACTCTGCCCCCAGGTCCCTACCACACACATGCTGTTTCTTCTTGAAAGTCAGTGAGCTGCAAAGATGTACCTCGGATGTGGCCCAGCTCTTTATATCTAACTTCAGGAGCTCAACTCCTAGGAAGGCTTCACTACTGTCCACTTCCATTCTTTCTGTGGTAACATGTGTATCTCAAATTATTCTATGTTCTACGGAAACAGAAGACAGCGGGCCAAACTTCCCCAGGCCCACTTAGCTTGGGGGCCTGGGATGTAGGTGGGATTCTGTAATGGCTGGTGCTTCTCTATAGCTGCCAAGGGAGCAGAAACTCTCAGAGGTGGAAAGGAGTTTGGGGAATCACTGCGCTCAACACAACGAAGGTGTACAACACCCCCTAACCCCAAACATCTAACAGCAGGAGGTCAACCTGCCTTTTAAAATAGTACCCAACGAGGATAACTCGCAAGGCAGCCTTCCCCATTATTAGCTCCAATTGTTAGAAAGGTCTTCCTCACACCAAGCTGCAAGCTACCTACTGGTTATGCTGCCTGCTCTGGAGAAAGAGAATCTCCTTCCCCTTTAAACGACTGGCCTTCTTGAAGACAACAAACCAACTGTGATGGAGTGAGCTCAGCTCCGGCCTGCAGCAGCCTGAAGACACTGCTCCCTGGGGGAGGAGCAGCCCATGGCCTGGGCTGTCTGCTGGACCCTGCCAAGAAGTCACCCATTGCAGCAGTTTGATCTCTCCTCCTGTCCCCCTCCTGGCTTTGGGGGGAGTGTGTAGGATGCCACCTCCCAGTTCCCCCCTTTTGCTGCCCTGAAGCCCATCTAGTAGGTCCTTGACTATGAACCTTGGAAAACAGAGTTCACAAAGTGATGGGAGAATTGAGGCTTAAGAACCTTGTGGAATTCTTATAAAGGCCTGTCCATTCTGCCATCTTCCAGTTCAGGATTAAACAGATAAGTGGGAGCTTCAGGAGCCCACAGTGCTTCCTTTAGGTGATCCCAGGAGTCCCACACTCTGCTCCTGCCACCTGGGGTAGTACCCTGCTGCCCTCTCCCCTCTCAGCCTCGGCCAGCCCCGCGGAGGAAATGTTCTTAGAGTGGCCTGTGGGTGTGGACAGCAAGGGTCCCGGTGGGGGTGACAGGCTGGTACGGGGCTCTCTCTGCACCCCTGGCTCCGTCCAGGGTTTCCACAGCAGACCCTCGAGGATTGGGGTTCCTGACTTGGCCCCGATGAGCTCCCTGTTCACCCTTGGCTTCTCCTCCCTTCTTCTCTGCCCCCTGGTCCCTATGAAAATCAAAGTTATCTAAAATGTCAGCACAGTGCCCGAGAGCACATAGTAGTCCTTCAATAAACGTTTATTAAGCGGGGGAAGCAGGCCTTCTGAGTCTTCCACTTTCCCTAGTCTCTTAATTGCTCCACGTATGACTAATGTCCTCATTCTTTTCACCCACCTCTTCCTTGAGTGCCAAATGTGAAATGCATGAGGTCCTTGCCTCCACTACATGGGCTTTTAGACCACTACCACCACCTTTACCTGATTTCCTCCTTTGTTAGTTAGGGTTTCTATACTTGGAGTTTTTTCCTTTTCCAAAGTACCCTTTTATCTATCATTTCATTTAGTTCCCAGGACAATGCATGAGGTGTAGAACAGGAATCATCATTCCAGGTGTAGATGGACAGAGACTCCTGGGCCCTGCAGCCTGAAGCTCTTCCCATCAGAGGAGCCCTCTTGGACCTTCATGACCAGAGAATTCTGGAGTCAGAGCCTGGGAAGAGGAAGCAAAAAGAGCCTCCTCTTGTCCAAGCCATGGGCCTGGCGGCATCTGAGGAAAGGCTACCTGGATGTCCCGGTTCAGCAGCTTCTTGGTGAGACACTTCAGAGACATGGTGGCGTTCTCTGGGCAGTCAGCTTTACTGTTGAGAAGGGGGATATGGGAGGTGTCACGGGTGAGGGACTTGGGATGAAAGTACTGAAGAGCTTTGAAGTCATTATGGATGGCATGCCCCACCACTATCTTCCCTGTGAGTATCTTCAAGATCTGAAATAGGAGTAGGAGAAGGTGATGAGGAGGACTTGAAGATCGAGCCCCTGTGTCCTAAAAACACAACATGGTCCTTCTGGCTTATTTTCACTAACTGCCCACCTGCCTCAATCTTGAAATGCCCTCTTTCCCATAAGTTTTCTTTCCCCTGAAACCCAATCCCCTCTCCTCCAGGCAAGTGGGTAATTTCCATGGTGTAACCTTGTTAGAACTTATATCACCAGTGACTCCTTACCATCTGTGCTGGTTTGAATCTGTTATGCATCCCATAGAAGACCATGTTCTTTTAATGCAGTCTTGTGGGGGCAAATCTATTGTTGGGTAGGATCTTTTGATTAGGTTGTTTCCATGGAGATGTGACCCATCCAACTGCGGGTGGGGCCTTCTGATTAGACTAATTCCATGGATATGAGATGCCACCCATTCAAGATGCATCTTAATTAGTTCACTGGAGTCCTTAAGAGAGCTGACACAGATGGAGACACTTAGAGAGAAAACACCTAGACTTCTGAGACAGCCATTGAAACCAGAACCAGGAGAGAAGCTAAGAGATGAAATCCAGAATTTGTCCTGGAGAAGCTAAGAGAGAACACCCAGACATGCCCTGGGAGGAACAAGCAAATATGCACAGGAGCTGAGAGAGAGACGCTAAGGCAGAGCCCTGATGCATTTTGGAGAAGCTAACACCAGGAGAGGCCTAGGGGACTCCGGCCATGTGCCTTCCCATGTGACAGAGGAACCCAGATGCCATCGGCCTTTCTTCAGAGAAGGTATTGTCCTAATGTTGTCTTAATTGAGATATTTTCATGGCCTTAGAACTGTAAATTTGTGAACTAATAAACCCCCACTGTAAAAGCTAATCCATTTCTGCTATTTTGCATTTCAGCAGCTTTAGCAAATCGGAACACCTTCCTATTAATTTCTACCTCAATGTCAAGTTAATTTGTTTTCAGTCCTAAATCACACTCACACTTGAGATGTTCATGTAACTATCTAGTTCAGTTCTGGTTTGCTCCTTGGTCATGTAGAAGACCTTTAACCACTATCATTAAATTGGCCTCAGATGTGTGGCTGGACCCATGGAGTCCAAGATGGGCTCCAGGGAGGTGACAGAAGCCCCAAATTATATGCAAACAGCTATGCATATGGGTTCACTCTCCACCACTACCTTTACTTCTTATTAACCTGAACACACAGCTCATGTTAAAGCTGAGCAGATTTGCAGTTTCAGACCCACTCCATATTCTGCCCTTCTTGAGCCTCTGCGCAAGCTGTGCCCCTTGTGCATAGGACCTCCTTCAACTCCTCCTTTCAAGTCTTTTCTAAAAACCAGGCGATTCACCCCTGATGAACCTCCCAACAAAAGCAATAAGAGGAATTCTTGGAACAGTGTTGTCTAGAGATGGCAAAGAAAGTAGAATTGAAATTGCTAAAAAGTGGGCCAATGGCGCCCTCTGGAGGCCTCCCAAGGCCAGCAGGCTCTTCTTTCTCCCTACTCTCTCCTTTCTCTTACTCCTTTACCCTCTCCTCCCTCACCCTCCTTTCCTGTTCATTTGTTGTGCTCCCAGCACCCAGCACAGGGTTAGAATCAGTAGGTTTGCTCAATGAATGAGATGAGAACCGAGACATAATCAGCCCTGTATCTCTTATCCCCTTTACCACAAGCTTCCTGTCCCAGTTATACAAACATGCCTCAGCTTCTTCTGTCAACTTTCCTGCCCTCTCCTACCACCAACACTTTTCTCAGGCTACTTCTTGCTTGGAAGTCTTCTCCACCTCTCGGTTTGTAAGCACAGGCTCTAACTCTCCAAGGCACTCCTGAGTTCAGCCCTCTCCCTGGCACTTGTGCCTGCTGCTGTGTCCGGTTTCATCACTGGCCATTATTTCTCTGTGCAGATTCCCAGTTCTGCAGATCAGGATCCCACTTGGGACCTAAAATAGGTCTAGGCTAATGAAGTGTGCTACATCGCTTAACTGTAGGCTTCCTAACCTTCACTTTACCCCAACAGGAGCCTTCTTCATCATCTAATACACCCCACCCCCTCCCACCCTCCCCAGTCCTTTTGGTACCTTCCCATGGTGATATCCTTTGCTGAAAAATGACTTGGACTTCCCCCTACCCAACTCACTGCCACCACCATGCCCCATGTCCCTCACCTGGCTCCGAGCAATCTTGAAGGGTGTGGCATTCACCATATGCTGCTTCCGGATGCCACTCCATCTGGTCCTGTAGTCCACAATGTGACAGGGAGGAAGGATGTACTCATCATAAAGCACATCTCCATTGTAGTTGACAATGCTACATCGGGCCAAAGAACTGACATGCCCCTTGGGTCCTGTGCCCACCATCTCACAGTCAATTGCCACCATCTTCCTTGGCATCTTCTGGGCTACCCCCATGCATTTATTCTCTGAGTGAGCTTGAGTGGAGTTCTTCTGCGGAGCGTTCTTCCGAGGATTCTTCTGAGGACCCTTCTTCTGGGAGTGAGTTAGATGGCTCTTAACCTTTGGAAGGGCACTCTGGAACTCCCCCAGCAAATCTACTTTAGCTGCAACAGAATCAGCTTTCTGTGAAGGGGCTGGGGTCAGCCAAGACACTGTAGCTTTCTTGTCCAGGAACTGCTCTGACTCATTGCTGGAGGCAGCTTTCTTCTTCTTTTTTGGGGCAGGAGGGCCCTTCCAAGTGCCATCTACCCTAGGAGTTTCCCTTTTCTTTGGAGGTTCTGAGTGCAACCTAGGCACCTTGGTAGCCTTGCTAGGGGGCTGGTTCTTCTTATTCAAAAAGCCTCTCCGTTCCAAGAACCGCCGCTTCTTAACAAAACTTCGGTGCTTGGCATTCCCTTCTAATGCCTTTTGGGGGGGAGGTTCCCCAAAATCCAGATTAAGAAGTAAGGTTGACATGAAGACAGCAGATGATGGAAGAGCTGTTGGGGAGAGTGGCTTATGGATGGAAAGTGGATGTGACCCTCATTCTCTGCTGAATTCCCAAAACCAACATCTGCAAGTTTGTAGCACACCCTGGGGAAGAAAGTGACCCTGATAATCGAGCCATAAACCTGGGAGAAGAATGAGAAAAGACAGCTGTCCATAGGACTTAAGAAAGGAAAGTTAAGACAACAGAGCAACCTCCCTGATAGAAGTGGAATGAGACTGCGAAGTAAAATAACGGAAAGAGCACTGGTCTGAGTCAGGGAGCCTGGATTCTAGAGAAACCCCACAATTAGCAGCCACATGGTCCTAGAAAGCTCGTTTCCCTCTCTAGGTTTCAGCCTCATTTGTAAACTAAGGGGGTTGGGGAGCCCATGGAGCTCGAACTCGGTGAGTCTGGAAAACCAGAATAGGTGAAGTCTATAAAAGATTCGCCCAGTACTCTAAGTATGCTCGAAAGCAAAGAAGGGCATGGCATAGATGACCTCTGGATTACCTAGACATCCCCGAGTTCCACCAATAGAGATACAAATCTAGGCACCCTTTTCTCTTGGCTCCAGGTGGGGGGGAATCTCCAGATGCATATCATCCAAGTCCTTCTCTCAAGAAAGGACCTGTTACACCACATATACGCAGGGGTGAAACTTAGGCTCGCGGGAGCCCACCTTGGCGAAAACACTTTGAGTCCCGCCTCGAAGACCGTTTCCCCATCATACCCTAGCCTGACCCAGCACTCCAACACCTACCTCCTAGACGTGTTCTGCTACGACCGGAAGTTTCCCGAGCCGGATGCGGAAATTGGCGCGCGTCGACGAGGCCCGGGACGGCAGGCGCGCGGGTTGGAACGCTTCGGGGGCTGGCGCCCGCGCGCCCGCAGCGCCCCTACCTCCGGGAGCGAGGTCAGGGATTCCGAGTGTGTGAGGAGCGGCAGCGGTGGCGGTGGGGGGCGCGGCGTGGGTGGGGGCGGGGGCGGGATGCGCTCCCTAGCCCCTCTAACCCCGTGGAGGTACAACTCGAAGGTGTGGGGAAGCCGCGACAAACCAGAACAGAAGCGCGCCGGGGCGTGGGCCTTACTTCCGGGAAAGGCGGGTAGTGTACGGGAAGGGGCGGGATCTGGGACTTGACCCCCTCCCTTTGTGGGCGTGGCGCCGCGGCCAGCGTCTGTGGCGTCATTCCGCTATCAGCCCGCCTGTCTCGGACGCTGATATCTTAGCATTGTGAGACTTTGTGATCATGACGTAAAGGGGCGCCTCATATTTTCAGCCCCAGCATGGGATGCCAGAAAGGTAGTGTCGGGGGTCAGACCCAAAACTCTTTATTCCTGTCCCGCCTGCAGAGCTGAATCCAGCCCGCTTCTTGGACCTGCGCGGTGGTGACCCTGGGTCCTTCCTCACCGCGTTGTCGCTTCCCGCTCCACTGGCCGGAGCCCGGGATGCCGGGTGTCTCTGTCCGGGGCCTCTCCCTCGAGGCGAGGAGGAAGCTAGCTGTGAACCTCACCCGTGTTTTGGCGCTCTACCGTTCCATCCTGGACGCCTACATCATCGTGAGGCCACAGGGGTGTGGGAGGGGTGCTCCCGGGGCAAGTGTTGGTCGTGTGGTCGGTTAGGTGTCCACGGCAGGGAGTAAGGAGACTTGGCCTCTGAGCTCTTTTCTTCTATGAATTTCAGTCGTGTGTGTGTACCAGCAGGGTTAAAACTGGGTTGGTCCCTCCCCCTTTTTTCATATGACATATTAATATTTCTAATACCTAGGTTGTTTTTTAACTTTCCCTAATCCAAGGTATTAAAACGCATAGACATGTGACCTATATTGCAGCCACATTGAGCTCTGGTTCTAGGAACATATAAGGTGTTTCTAGGAACATGCAAGGTGTTTCTAGAACACACATGTTCACCAAGCTTTGAATAAACTCATGCTTTTGTGTCATGAACACTTTTGGCTTTGGAATCAGACAGACTTGGACTAGAATCCTGCCTACCCCTACTGTGTTTGCCTTAAGCAATCTTGTTTTTATTCTCCCTAGCCCTGGTTTCCTCAGCTGTAAAATGCATCCGTCTGAAGGATCATTGTGAAGAATAAAGGAGATAATGTGTAAATGGTACCAACGCCCGCCAAATTTTTCAAACCCAGAAGTCACCCTTGATTCAGCTCTTTCCATCACTGATCCACAGTCTAATCCTTCAACAAGTCCTGTTGGCTGTACCGCCAGAATAGATAGCAAATCCATCCACTTCTCTCCATCTCCAGTGCTACCACCCTGGGCCAAAGCACCATCATCTCTTCTCTGAACTACAACAGCTTCCTAACAGATCTGTGTTTACCTCTGCCCCTCCATAACCAAATTTCCAGAACAATCAGATTGATCTCTTTAAAATGTAAACCTAAACATGATTACTCCCCTTGCTTCCTAGGTGCTTTGAGGAAAGTTCTAACTCCTTATCTTTAAAGCCCTACCTGATATGGCCTCTGTTGCCTCTTCAATCCCTTCACATTTCATTCTCTCCCACATTCACTATGTTGTACTTACACTGGCCTGATTTCTTTTCCACAAATATTGCAGGTTTCCAAGCCTTTGCACTTACTGCTTTGTCTGGAATGGCTTTCTTCCACAGAGAGGCAATAGCACAGAATGGTTAGAGCAAGGTCTCTAGAGTTGAACCAGTTTCAAACCCCAGCTCAGCTACTTAGAAGCTTTTTGGGCAAGTTAATAGCTGTGCCTCAGTTTCTTTATCTGTAAAATGGAGGATAACAACAGTACCTACCTCACAGGGTTGTTTTGAAGATTGAAAGTATTAACACATGTAAAATGTTTAGAACAGTGCCTGGCATATTAAAGGATTACATAATTGTTTGCTATTACCTGCATTTGTTTATATGCCTGATTCCTGTCTGTCACTCAAGCTTGAGTTCATATGTCACCTCCTCTGACAAGTCTTCCTTCAAACCCCCATCTAAAGTAGTCCTCTCCCAAACTCTCCATTACATTACTGTTTCAATAGTGTTTTATTGTCTGTGGCATTTAATTATTTAAATTAAAAAAAAAATTTTAATGTAAACTCCACAAGAGCAGAAATATCTGTCTGGTTCACAGCTATATCCCCTGAGCCTAGAACAGTGCTTTGTGTGTAAACAAAGCCCCAGGATTTGTGTTACTCACACAAATGAATAAACACACTTGGTGTCTGGCACATTAAATGGTGGGTTACTAAAAGATAATAATGTACTACTGTGTGCCAGTCACTGTGGTTAAGTGCTGGAATGCAGATGCAAAGAAGACACCATTTCTGCCCTTAAGAAGTGCAGTTGAGTGGAGAAAACAACTCATTAATAGTGAGGAAACGTCTGAATGGAAGGTGTGTCAGAATGCAATCTGGGCATGCAGGAAGGAGAGGTCAATCACCTGGGAGCTGGAGGGTGCCGGAAGAGACTTCAGAGAAGAGGTGTCAAGGATGAGTATGCGACAGATACTTGCTAGTTGCATCCAGTTGCCCTGTGTGGCAACAGTGCTGGGAAAAGCCAGGAGATAAGATGGCAGTTGTGGTAGTGGTCTGCTGATTGCTTTTCCCCTTCTGCAGGAATTTTTCACAGACAACTTGTGGGGCACACTCCCTTGTTCATGGCAGGAAATCCTGGATGGACTGAACCCACCACAGCTGGCCTCGCTGCTGCTGGGGATGCCTGGGGAAGGGGAGGTAGTCAGGTATGGGCGAGAGGGGCCCTGTGCTGGGGAACTCAGGGCACTGACCTCTGTAGCTAGCCATTGCTCAGAGAATTGCACAAGGGCTTTCTGGCATCCCTGGGTTGTAAACTGGTGCATTCAGGATGTGATGGGACTATTCATTGTTGGCCTGGGCTGGGCTATCTCAGGTACAGGTCGGTGTGGCCACTCACCCTGCTGGCCCTGAAGTCCACAGCCAATGCCCTGGCCTTTACCCGGACGCCTGGGTTCCAGACCCCCTCGGAATTCCTGGAGAACCCCAGCCAGAGCTCCCGACTGACAGCTCCATTCCGGAAACATGTCCGGCCCAAGAAGCAACATGAGATCCGGAGGCTGGGAGAGGTGAGGAGGAGATAGTTGGGGGTATAGGTGGTGTCTGGGAGCCCTGGAGCGTTTTAGGCACATACCTCTTACCTCACAGGCCCTAGAAGTTACCTTCCTTGGCAGATATCCTATAATCATATCTCACTGCCTTTTTTTTTTTTTTTAACTCCACCCTCTTCCTGGATTGATCAGTACCTATGTCTGAATAACTGTCTTATTCTCACATTTCTACAACCCACTCATGGATTCACAGCAGGGCTCTTCCTTGTTCTATGGGGAAGGGTGAATCACTGACCTTAGAGGACTAAGAAAAGTAGCCTGAACCTGGGGTCAGCACCCATCCTCTCCTTGCCCATTTTGCTTTATGTATCTCTTGCCTCTTTTGTGGCTCTCTCTGCCCATCATCCTCTGCCATCTTCAGTTCCTCTACCCTCATTATGGGTGTTTGCCCTGGGAGTCAAGAACCAATGGCCACGAGTCCTTTGTTCCCTCCTCTTTCAGTTGGTGAAGAAGCTGAGTGACCTCACAGGCTGCACCCAGGTTGTGGATGTAGGCTCAGGCCAGGTGAGCCAGACCTCTAATATTGTTTTTTTGAGTTGTGGGGACAGAACAGCTGGAAGGGTGGCTATTAGGCCACAGGCCCAGGGAGGCAAATGCTGAGAATGGTGGAACCAGGCAGGACAGAATTAAAGCCTTCTGTGGGGTGTCATACCCAGGCACCCAGGCCATTGATAGGGAAGGTGATAGTGGGATGGGCACTTAACAGGGTTGTCTCCATCCTCTCATGACTTCAGGGCCATCTCTCCCGCTTTATGTCCTTGGGACTGGGCCTCTTGGTGAAGAGCATCGAAGGGGATCAGAGACTGGTGGAGAGAGCCCAGCATCTGGATGAGGAGCTCCTGCAGGCTCTGGAGAAGGAAGAGAAGAGGAACCCAAAGGTAGGCCACTCCCTCCTCCAGCCAGGAACTGCAGGAACAGGCTCTGCTTGGCTGGAATTGGGCACCAAGGCTGAATTCCCTCTTTCAAGTTTATTGATTTGAGATGGTATGGCCCCTATTTCTGCTACCTCTTCCCAAGGTGCTCCCCCTTTCCCAAAGCCACCCCACATCTCAAAGGCACTTACTAGGTTACCAAGTGCTTTCCACACTGGTACAGTTCTGTGAACTGAAATCAAAATAAGTTTTACAGAGTTAACTGGTAGGACCCAGAATATATCCCATCTCCTCCTTCATGGTCCACCTCTCTCCTATGCCCCAGCTTCTCTGCCATGTTCCTCCATGGCAAGAGGAAGAAACAAAAGGATAGATCCCTTCCTGTGGCCTGAGTGGCATGGAGATAGCAACCAGACTTCCCATCTGCCCTTGTCCTGTCCTGTCTCCACAGGTGGTCCCAGCTGCCCCTCGCCACCCCCCCCACCACATGGTTAGGTGGGTAGACCCCACGGCCCTGTGTGAGGAGCTCCTGCTTCCACTGGAGCCCCCACCTCAGGATGGGTTCCGCTTGCTGCTAACAGGCCTCCATGCCTGTGGGGATCTGAGTGTCGCCTTGCTGAGGCACTTCTCCTGCTGCCCTGAGGTGGCAGCCCTGGCCTCGGTGGGCTGCTGCTACATGAAGCTGAGTGACCCTGATGGCTACCCACTGAGCCACTGGGTGGCTGGGCTGCCTGGCTGTGAACTGCCCTACAGGCTGCGGGAGGGGGCCTGCCATGCACTGGAGGAATATGCTGAGCGGCTACAGAAAGCAGGCCCCGGCCTTCGAACCCACTGCTATCGTGCAGCACTGGAGACAGTGATCCGGTGTGCGCAGCCGGAGCTCCGACGGCCAGGCGTGCAGGGGATCCCCAGGGTCCACGAGCTCAAGATTGAAGAGTGAGGTTGGGGATGGTGGGTGTGGGGCAGGAGCATCACCAACTGGAGGTCTGATTCCCCTCCCACCCCTACCTGTTAGCCCATCCTAAAGAAAATCTATAAGCACAGAGTACCTGGGGCGGCTTCCCCAAATTCCTTTAAGAGGGAGTTGTTTCTTTTTTTATCAGGAGACTTTTATCAAAGAAGTTTAGCAAAAATGCTCAAAATATGGCTAAAAGTAAATTTTTGGATCGATTTGCTCTTGGACAAACCACTCATAGCCAGAGAAATATTAAAAATGCATATTAGTGTAGCAAATTGAGCAAAGTTGTAATAAAATTAGGAAGTCTAGGTGGGAGGTGGGGGGAGTACTGAAAACTAAACTGAGTGCTGTCTGTGGCTGGTCCCACAGATATGTGCAGCAGGGGCTGCAGCGGGTGGGGTTGGACCCCCAGCTGCCGCTGAACCCGGCTGCCCTTCGGGCCCTCCAGGCTCAGGAGCACCGTGTAGTGGCCTTCTTCAGCCTGGCCCTCCTGCTGGCCCCACTGGTGGAGACGCTGATTCTGCTGGACCGGCTGCTCTACCTGCAGGAGCAGGGTGAGGGTGGCCGACAACAGGGACCCAGGGCCAGAGGGTTGGAGGGCTGGGGCTCCCCCTTCCATTTCCGGCCCCATGTCTGCTGGGAGTGGGTCACCTGCTTCAGAATCACCAGTGGACTGGGACAGGGTGGAAAGGTGGTCAAAAATGTAGATTCCTACTGACTCAGCCTCCAGGGCTCCCTCCTTGAGGTGCCCTTTAAGCAAGCATCCCAGGCCTTTAAGAACCTGCAGTGCACTGAGGACTGCCTCATCCAAGTTAGGGTCTTAGGCACCCCTGTTCCCTCATAGAGAGCTGGGTCTCCTTAGCTCCCCTGGAATCACCTTAATGGGAAAAAGGGGCTGTGCCTACAGGCTGAGCAGGAAGGAGTAGCTAAGGGAGGGTTTGGTTCATTTCTCACCTTGTGAGTAGTCCTCCCTTTCTCCCAGGTTTCCATGCTGAACTCCTGCCTATCTTCAGCCCTGAACTCTCCCCCAGAAACCTGGTTCTGGTGGCCACTAAGATGCCCCTGGGTCAGGCCTTCTCTGTCCTGGAGACTGAAGACAGCTGACCCAGCCTGAGGAAGGTCACATCTAGGGCCCATCTGAAATCATCTAGGTGCCACAGTGGGTGGCACAGTCTGTAGCTCCTCACCCTGAGAACCAGCATTCTGCATCCTCCCTGGCATCCTGCTTCCCCACAAACCTTCTGTTTCATACTCTTTCTCTCCAAACATGTGTTATGTAAAGGTATGTAAAATTTTATTTTTATTAAAAAAATTGAAATCTTTATTCCCTTTCTGTTTCTATAGCAGAGAAAAGGAGAGACATACAACCTCCCTACTGAGATCCTGCAGAGGCCCTACAATTAATCTTCACGCCCCCGATCCCACTGTCCTCCACAATGGAGCCTAGGCCATATCTTCTGTTACTCAAAGGTCTCCATGGAAGGAGTCTCTCTCCCCCTGGTCCCATCCCAGAATCTGTAGGCTCTGCCCCTTGGAAGGCCTTCTTAAAGCTGGCTAACTTCCACCCAGGTTTTGTCATAACATCAGGACAGATGCTCCTTCAATTCAGCCCCTGACACTGGGGATTATTCATGGCTCTTTATTGAAGTACAAAGAAAAGGTGGGCCCAGCCTTCAAGGCTAAGACAGAGAAGTTGGGGAGAAGCTGCTCTCCCCAGCTCAATACCAATAGACTTTCTTGTGTTTCCGGGTCTCCTGGATCCCCATTGCCTCCATCACTTCCTCTTCCAGCGTCTTTAGACGGGGCACATAGGTTTTTTGTAGAGCATCTTCTACTGATGTGTCTTTAGGGCCATCTGATGGGCCAGAGGAAAGAAGATGGGATGGTGGGAGGGCTTGCCAGCTTCAGTCTCCTTTACATCCCTTCCCCTGACTCCTACCTTCCTGCCCCTCACCCATCCTCACCAATCCATGTTTCAGGGACAATGCCATCAGGTCTGGGAAATTCAGGTTTGGGGATAATTCTTCCTGATCTTGTAGAGACCCGTACCCGTTCTCCTGCCTCAGTGAACCTCCACTCCACCTCAGTGGGTTTCCTGTGGGAAAGGCAGGGTGAGTATGGCCTGGGAGCCAGGGCCCCCTGCCACCCTCCTCCCCAAAAGTGGATTTAACGGTTGAAAACACCAAGGCCACCATCTTATTTCTCTGCTACCTCTGGGTTGGTATCCACAGGGGGGTCATGCGCATGAGAAGGCCACTCCCAATTCCCAGAGCATCTAACCCACTATCTTATCTGTTTGGATACTATTTGACCTGCCCACCCCCACCATTCCCACTGCAGAAACGGGCTGTACACCCCCATTGTGGTCAACACCTAGGTGGACACAGAGGGGAGGAAACCGTCTGACCAGAGCCCCACGTGCTTGCCTGTCAACAGGATCCACAAGTTTGACCTGGCGGTGGAGCAGGGGGGCTTCACTGGGGATCATGGTTCCCCGGTAATCCTTGGTCTTGCCAATGTAGCGGTAATGCTGTCCAAGAGAAGGGGCATGTCAGAAACCAAAGGAAGTGAAGGGGCCAGACCCACTGCCGCTCAGAGCGTTAAGCCCAAATTGAAAAGCAGGATGTTCAGTCATACCAACATCCGCTCAGCCAGTCTCCTGCCTCCCTGTGCAGCTCTGAATGGAGAGGGACAGATGGAACAGGCTTCCAGAGTATCCCTGTCCTCCCCCATCACTTACTGTGTTCAGCCCCTCCAGGACGACCCAGTTTCGCTGCCGGATAACTTGAACCACTTTACCCTGCTTCCCAGCATCCTTCCCTTCTAGGATCTCCACCTGTGGGAAGACACAAGGGTCAGGGAAGGGAACTCTTGCCCAGGAGCTCTCCCACCCTTCTGTTCCCCTGTCTGAGGCTCTCACCATGTCCCCACAGAACAGATGCCAGTCTTCATCAGAAATGGGTTCTACAGCCACCCGGCGCCGCCTGGTCCCTGGAGGGTTCTTCCTCTTGTCTGCCAGGGAGCCTGGGCGGCTCATCCCATACCGGTATTCGGGGGGCAGGCTGACCTTGGAAACCAAGGCTAGCAGGGCAGAGAGACGCATGGCTGGAGACCAGGGGAGATCCCCTTGTCTGAGAAAGACTCAGAAAGCTCACTAGTCAGCTCTGGGGTAGATGGGAAGAGAAAAGGAGGCAAAGAAGCAAGAGAAAACATATTTTTAAAGCATTCATAGCAACTTTATTCATAATTATAAAAAACTAGAAACAATCCAAATGTCCAACTTGTGAATGGATAAACAACTGGTAGTAAAAGGAACATTTTTAAAAAAACACTTTGTTGCTCAATGGACCTCAACTCATTGAGTCCTCACAGCATATTATCCCCACTTCACAGATGAGGGAATAGATTGAGAGAGCGTAAATGATATACCCATAGTCACAAAGCTACTCCCCGTATATATCTGCTTTCAGAGTCCAAAACATTCATTGATGCCAAGGACCCTGTTTTCTGACTCACTTCTGAGGACAGCAGACCTCAGTAGGGCTTGGCACGTAGTAGGTACTCAAATAGCTATTAAATGATGAACAGGATAGGAAGAAAACAGGTAACAAAACAAAACACTGGCCTGGGGCCACAAGGTAGGCATCTTTAAGGTAAAACAAAGAAACAGGTAGCAGAAAAGAAACAAACCTCGAGTTAAAACATCCCTACCCACTTCCAATTCCTACCCTCAGACAAGAAATAATGACCACACCCTAAAATAACTTCTTTTCTAAATGACAAGGACCCAGATTCAGACTGGGATTACTGGGTCCTGAATTTCCCAACTAGGTATGTGCTCCAAGCTTCCCAATTTTGGGCAAGGGACTAAATTAATGGGCTGGTAAGAGAACTGAGGGCAAATATAATAAATGCTTCAATTTATTGAGCACTTCCTACCTGCCAGTGCCATGCTAAGTGCTTTCCTGTATCATCTCATTTAAGCCTTAGGACAAACCCTTGAAAAAGGGACTACTAATCTTGTTTTATAGATAGGAATGAAGCCTAACTTCAAAGTACAAATGAAGTGTACTGTAATGGTATAAAGAGCCCTGGAACTGGAAGTCAGATAACCTGGGTTCTAGTCCCTGTTTTACCATTATCCTACTATGTGACCCTAGGCAACATATATAACTTTTGAGATTCAGTTTCATCATCCATAAAACTTTACAGGTTGTTGGAGTCATTTAACTGATTTGAAAGTACTCACTGACAAAGCAAGGTGCAGAATAATGTGAATAGTATTATTCCTTTTAGATAATCTGAAAAATATATATTGTTACCATATGATCTGGCATTTACACTCCTAGGTATACACCCAAAAGAATTGAAAACAGGCACTCAGATATTTGTATACCAATATTGATACTGCTATTATTCACAATAGTCAAAAGGTGCATGCAACCCAAGTATTCAACGGATGAACGGATAAACAAAACGTGGTATATACATACAATGGAATACTATGTAGCCATAAAAGCGAAAGAAGTTCTGATACATGCTACAACATGGATGAACCTTGAAAACTCATGTTGACTGAAATAAGCCAGACCCAAAAGGACAAATATTTTATGATTTCACTTTTATGAAATACCTAGACTAAGCAAATACATAGAGACAGAAAGTAGATTACAGGTTACCAGGGGTTGGGGGTAAGGAGGGAAGGGGAGTTACTGTTTAATGGGTACAGGGCTTCTGCTTGGGGTGACAAAAATATAAGTGAATTGTACAATGAAAGGGTTTAAAATGGGAACTTTTGTGTTGTATATGTTACTACAATAACAATTTTGAAAAATTAAAGAAAAAGTATGTCTTTTGGCACAGGTGTAAAAATTTGGGGCAAGTAAACAAGAACTAGCTGTATTTGTTTTCAAGGAGAGGAATTGTTTGAGAGGGTTGTTACTTTCCATCTTGTTTCTTGCCATACATTTGCATTTTCTAACCATGTGTGTTTTTCTTAATATCAACTACTTTATCTGAACAATGAAATACTGGGTCATTTTTCTTTTTTATAGTTCTCAAGATTCAAAAAAAAGGCTTACTGTTACTTTCAATTAATTAATTGCTGGCTGAATGTAAGGGCCTCAGTTTTCCCATTCAGATTCAACAAATTTCAGGAGCACCAATCACTATGCGACAGATTTAGTTGCTGGGAACTTCACTATTACTGGCATTTGGTCTTCACAGGTGCAAATACCGTTAAGTCGCGTTTAACAGTGAACGAAACCCAAGGCCATTTCTTAAAGTCGAAGCCACCAGCGTGACTGCTGCAAGAAGTCCCTTAACTTCAGTCATTCTAGGTCTGAGGCTCTGGGAGGAGATACCAGAAGCCGGCCGGACCTGGGCAGTTTGCACGACCCTAGGTTTTCCTTTTCTACACCCTGGAGAGGCTGCTGCCCCTTCCGCACTAGGGCTTTCACTCCGTGCTCTGAAGGCGCCGTGCAAGGTATTGTGGTCGTATGCCTGACCCTTCCGGCTTCGGCTCCAAGGACTTCCCCGCCCGCCCCATCCCGGGTACGGACCCCGATCCTAGACACCACAGGCCTTAGTAGTCTTCAACACACACCTGTTTCAAGCTTCTGGTAAAGAGGCACCCAGGAAGGCGGCCGGGCCACGGCCAGGAAAAAGGAAGGCCCTCGCCGCGCCCGCCTCCCGGACGAGCCACGCGCCACGAACCACGAGCCACAAGCCCGCAACACCTCCGAAGGCACCTCGGCTTCTCGCTTTGCGTCCGGGCCTCCGCCTCTCACCTCTACACGTGGGCCTTCAGCCCCGCTCGCCCTCACCCCTCAGCTTTCTGGGAAATGTAGTCTAGTTGCAGAGCGGACGTTCAACAACGAATTTAGTCTCTCTGCATGCTGGAAGCTGTAGTCCACCACTAGGAAGCGTGCGGGAAGCCGGAAGTTTGGCTGGGGGGGTGGGGTACGAAATCAAGGAAGAACACTGTGAAGCACGTCGGTAGTTGAAGGCAAAGCAGGATAGGCTGCCGCGCCTTGGCCGTTTCTGCGCATGCTCTGAGTGGTGGTGGCTGAGGATCGTGGTTTCTGGAGCGATGGCTCCATTTTCTGGGTGGTTTGGTTGTGGCTTCCTATTCCAGGCAGCGGGCCCCGTTTACAAGCAAGACTACTGCTAATATTCTTCCTGCCCTTTTCTGCTGGAGGGAACCAGGTCAGATTCCAAAACTGTAACGGGTCTTCTAGAGGAAGGGATTAACTGTGGGCCAAAGCTAGTTGTGTAGTCACAAAATGTCAGACATGAAAGGAAAGATTACCTGATCCAGCTGTCCCATTTAACTTAAGAAAAGGCTGCAGAGTCCGAGGAAGGGAAAAAAACTTGCCCAGAATCATACAAGCAATTAGTGGCAGACTCAGAACCAGAGTTCAGAGTGCCAACCTCCTGCATACGACCAGTTAAGGGTGGCAGACACCCTCCACAGTAGCAAGGAGAAAGGGTTATGTTTTCTTTTCTTTGGTTTCCCCTTGGGGTCAAAGTTGTTTCTACAACCAGCTCTAGTACGCCTCTTCCATGCCATCACCAGCCGTGGCTGATACTGGCATTACCCCACACCCCACTTTCTTGTGCCTCCCCCCCGTCTTTTAGTTGTTCACGGAGGAACCTGCATTAAACAGTAGCTGGGCAGGAGATGTGTAATGAATGGTATGGTTTACTCTGGGACCCTGTCTTCATCTAAAATTTTGGATTTCTAACAACCTGGGAATGGAGGAGAGGCTGGCATCCTCTACCTTATATGAGATGATCTGCAAATCAGTTGCATTCTCTTTCCCCACTCCCCCTCTTCAGTTAACCAGTATACCCCAAAGAATCAGTCAGAATCCAAAATAGTAATCAATGGGTTTTATTTTCCTAGAACTGAAATCATCTACAACTGAAATCATCTACGGTTCTCAGAGCTAAACTTCCAAAGCTACAGTCAGCAATTTTTCATCAGAGCCCATGGGAAAGGGGCAAAGGTGAAAGAGACGAGAGACTGAAGAGAGGCACAGAGAGACCACTAGGAAGAGGCTGGGAGAGGGCACTTACTGTCCTGTGTCCTCTCAGAAGTTTACAGATCGGATCTGGTGACAACACTGAGAGGACCAGTGAGGGTATATGGATGGGAAATGACACCAGAAGGAACACCACAGCCCCAGCTACAAAAAGAGTCATCAAGCCCCAAACAGAAGGGGACCTCCCAGTGCACCTCAGAAAAGGGGGCAATGGTGGGGCAGATAGGAGCAGAGTGGGGCACACAAAGGGATAGGGTCTTAAAATTTTTTTTTTTTGTAATTTTATTTTATTAAAAACATTTCCTAAAAAATGTGTCTTTCCTTTATGTCTGGGTGGTATATATGACTGTAGGCAGCCTTGAGTGCTGTGGGCAGAAGGAAAAGGGCAGCAAGGGGTCTCCCCTGGACATCCCCATGTCTGGCTCCAGAGATCCAAAGGAACGGTTCAGATGCTTTTCACCAATCCCTTGCCACCCAAGTTGGATGAAGTCAACCCTTCACATCTCAGATCCTTGGCCCAAACAACTTGAAAGTCCCCAAAACTTTTGATAAACTTCAACTCCCAGAACTCCCTGGGTCAGCAAAAGGAAGAATGGGCATTGTCAATCAAGATTTTATGGAAGGGAGCAAGCCCCTCCCCCACAAGCTGGCCCAATTTCTCTGAATCTAGGCAGCTGGGATGGTAGATGTGGGAGGGAGAGGAACTCAGGAAGACACCACCTCCTTTCCCCACCCTGCCTCCATAGCAATTTGAGAATTGTCCTTCCCAGGCCCTGGGAAATATATCCTGCTGTTCATCCTCCATCCCTTCCACACCTACCCCTGATCGCAACCCAGAGGTCCAGAAGGCCTAAAGGAGTGGGAGAGGGGTGCCAGGAGATGGAAACAGCTGGTCCAGGCCCCAAAAGAAGCCCTGGGAAACAGCTCCAGGCAGGGGGAACAAATGGCCTCATCTTATCCCAGGGAGCAGAGGACATGGCCCTGACTCAAATCACAGGGGAGTGGGGACTTGGAGCTGAAGGCCAGGTGGCCTGCCCCAACCAAGTCAATCTCCAGGGGCCGGGCTTGGAGGAGGGGAGAGTGAGTGGAAGAGGAGAGCAGATTGGGGTGGGGAAGGGGTTCCCAGTTTGCAGGCCATGGCCAGTTTCCCCAGTAGCACCCAGACAGCAGCAGGAACGGGGCGGGGGCTCCTCTTGAAACATTGGTGGCTACAGGCTGCAGGGGAGGGTTGGAGGGGAGAAGGGTTAATGGTGTGGCCTTGGCCTGGCCTCACCCCAGCCAGTGCAGGTCTCCTGGGAGAGCCCACCCTGCCTCCCAAGAGGCTGACCACTGAGGCCTGCAGCCTCCTCTCCACAGGTGGCTGGGCCCTCCCAGCCCAGCTGCCAAGAGGGCAGAGGGCTCACTTACCTCTCATGATCTCTGACACCTGAGGCCTCAGCATCTTCCTTGGTAGCCTCTTCTTCCTCCTCTTCATCATCCTCCTCTTCCTGAGGAGGCCCCCGGCCAGAGCCAGGCTCTGAGGGGGTGCTGTTCTTCTCCACCTCTACGGCAACGGGCCTCTCACCTTCCAAGGTGGCTGCCTCCTTCTCCTCCCCCTCGGGGTCCTCAGCCTCCTTGGGACGTTTTGGGGAGTCCTAGGCAAGAATTGGCAGAGATGAGGCGGGCTGAAGCTGGAAAGGGAGGCATATGCCAGCCACCTCCCCGTATCTCCCACTTGTTTTTCTCCTCCAAGGTTCCTTCCCAGGCTGACATCCAGTTCCTCCCCCAGCCCTCCACTAGTGAAAAGTCTGCTAGTGTGTCCTGTCCTCTCCTCAGGTATGGATTCCCCAAGACTAGGGATGGGGTCTGTCTCTTAGCAGGGGACTCCCTGAAGTAGCAGCTGTCTCTCTTCTCAGATTAGGCACTCTCCAAGGCAGAGCCCTGATCCTGGGGGGATGCCCCAGGGGGGATGCTCAAGGGGGTCCAGGCATGGCATTACCTCCAGCATGTCCCCTGCTCTCCTCTTCAGTGCCCCTTTCTCATTTTTCTCCTTCGTTGGCTCATCGATGACCAGCTTCCCCTCCTCATCACTGCTGCCCTCCGCATTACCCTTCTTATCGCCATCACCCTCTGTGGCCTCGGCCTCGGCCTCGGCCTCAGGCTCGGGTTCTTCCATGCAGCTCTTTTTCTGGGAGGACTGCGGTGGAGATGGCAGGGGCTGAGTGGCACCAGTGGCCGCTGTGCTGGGTCCCCTCCCCAGACCCCTCCCTCGGCCACTCACTCCTTCCTTTTCCCACCTCGCCCCCGCCCCCACCCAGGTGCCCAGTCTCACAAGTGATTTGAGACCCACCTCTGTCGGATTAGCCCCGGGGCAAACCCACTGGCCGGGCAGGCAGGGCTCTGTGCAGGAGGGGGGGAGGGCTGGAGCAGGAGGCAAAACCTCGGGTCAACTTCTCCCAAGGGGAGCTGGGACCCTTTCCCCGCCAACCCCCGCCCCCCGCCCTCCCGCCTTGTCCTGCCCGGCTCACAAGCGCCTTCTCCTGGAGGCCTTTGTGGAAAGAGTTAAGGCCACACTGCATACTCGGACTGCCCCCAACAAAGGACTGCCCCCACTTACCGCCTCGATCCTGTTCCTGCCCCCCACCCCAGGCCGCTGTCTGATAGTTTCCCTAAACACAACTATACCACACAACCCACAACCCTAGCCCGTCTTTCAGGAAGATCCCCTCCCTGTCCCCACCTCAAGATTAGCTCCTATCCTGAAAGCCCTGGTGTTCCTGAGTCTCATTTCCAGAAGAAGCAGCACCCGCTGTGGGCCTTGGACTCAGGCCCTGGTCATGCCTGCTTTCCAGGGGGACCTTGGGGCAGATGGAAGCTCACCTGGTAGCCAGAAGCCTTGACGGTAGGGTTGTTCTCAATCTCCCACAGCCCCTCGCTGAACCCTTTCCTCTTGTTGGGCTTGCCAAACTTCTCCTTGGACTCCTCGTAAGGGAAGAGGTCTTTGGGGCCCAGGAATGCCCTGGCAAGAGATGGGAGACTGTGCTCTCCAGCGCCTCATGGCCTCTGAGCAGGGGCTTCCTCCCCAGGACAGCCCCACAGGGAAGGGGCACCATCACCCCCTCTCTCCCCAAGGTGGTCCTCCCAACGGTCCCCCCACCTGGACCCCATCCAGCCCCTCACTCACGTCTCATGGGTCCCAAAAAAAAAGACTTGGTATTTGTTGGCTGTTGACTTCACCGCAGCTTCAGGCATCTCATCAATCTGGGAATAAGATGAGAAAAGGGAGTGTGAGCTGGTGTCCTGAGGTCACAAATTTGGAGTAGGGGGGCTGACATCTGAGGCATATTTGTATAAAATCAGACTGGGAGGGACCCAAGAGATCTCCAAGGTAGGTTTTGAACTGTTTTTGGCAGTGGAAACTTTGTTCAAATGAAGTCAGACATGAAAGCCCAGTCAAAATGTAGGAATCACCTTCCTCTCTTTCACAAACCAAATGGCATCCATTCTGCCCCCCAATGTGTTCAGAACCTATCCACAAAGCTCCAAGTGTTTGCCATCATCCTGGTCCAAACACTGTCATCTCTTGCCTGGACTAAAATCACAGCCTACACCTTAGCCTCCATTCTTTTTTTTTATTTATTTTTTTTATTCAGTTTTATTCAAACACAATCACATAACATACAATCATCCATGGTATAGTCAGCCGTTCACAGTATGATCATCTAGTTATGCATTCATCACCACAATCTATTTCTGAACATTTTCCCCACATCAGAAAGAATCAGAACAAGAACAAAAAACTAAAAATGAAAAAAGAACACCCAAACCATCCCCCCATCCCATACCATTTGTCATTTATTTTTTATCCCCATCTTTCTACTCATCCATCCATACAC